>PVJA010031864.1:0-24816 GCA_004027025.1 Myocastor coypus
CAAGATGCGAACATGATATCTTGTCTAAGCATTTAGTACAAATCTTTCTTCTCATTGAACTAAGAGAAAGTAGCTGTATATATAGTCTGATAGTCCATAATAGTAGTGGGTTACCATCAAAACTGGCAGTGTCGGAAGGTGTTGACTGGAGCCTTTTATAGCTCAGCATATTAATATGGCTTTAGTTTTTATAACTTGTGGTTAGACTTTTCTGCTAGATGGTTAAGACCAAGGTAATGCAAAACCTATATAACAAAAAATGGAATTTTTGCATCTGACAAGATCAGTCAAATCCCCTCAGGCTTTATCCTGAAACAATGTATAGCATTTTGTAGAGCTTTTGTCAGTGTCAGCCATCTGGAATAGTCACAACCATTGCTTGACCAGTTTTCTTTCTGTGAGAGCCTGAGAGAATGTTTTCTCTTTAGGTGACTCTCCTTTGGCATACTATACATCATTGATCCCTTTCCTCTATGGCCCCATAATCTCCTTGAACAGAAAAGTTGGGGCACCACTGAGTTACAGGATGTTACAGTGCTGGTTCTCTTATGTCCTGAATCCTCGCTGACCTTGAAGGGTTAGGGCCAAAATATTGGCTAACCTTGTAGCCCTTCTTTTTCTCTAATTTTTTGGTCTGCAAACTTAAGTTGTTAACCTTCCAGCATATTGGTAAGCATAATATAATTGCTGAGTCTTTACTGTGCTGCAGGCAATTACAAGCACTCAGGTGAGAGGAAGGAAAAGAAAGTCTTTGCTCTTGAGACTATGGTTCCAAAGAGGCTAAAACTAGCACAGAAATAATTACAGTCAAGGCATAATGTCATAAGGCCTGCAGACCTTATGATAAGGGTTTCAGAGCAAGGGTGGTACAGCAGTGCCTCGGTTCACAAACACTTCTGTTTGCAGACAGTTCAGTTCATTAGCAGAAGTATGAGGCAATATTGCACTTCCACTCCTGAACTCACATTGGACAACGAATCCAACCATTCTAACCATCTTCCCGGGAATCGTGGAATGAATTAAGTTTGTGAACTGAGGTACCACTGCACTATCACCAGGTTTAGGGGCTCTGGGGCCTCCTTCTGGAGAGGGTTTTTAGGTTTTTTTCTCTCCTGAGCGAAGAATTGGTCAAGACACGTACAAACAGTGGCAAATTTTGGTGGGAGAAGAAACAGGCTCTGCCGAGTTGGGGCCAAGGAAAAGTAGGCAAAGCAGTGCACCCTACAGCGTGAGGGGGGCCCACCAGGCTGGGTGGAACATGGGGGGGCCACCCTGGACAGAACACATGGAAAAATTCAGTCCTTCGAGTGTCACACATTCATCAGGCTGACGTCAGGTCTCAGCTGCCCTATGGTCTCCTGAGAAGTCCCTGTGCAGGGCTTTGGGAGCTGTTCTGCACATGTGTCCTGGGATTCTGTAATTAACTGGCCTGCTTCCCCAGCCAGTTTTGCCACGCCCTCTTCTCCTATCTCAGTGCTCTTTCTAGATTTTTTTTTATTACATCAGCACCATTCTCATAAAAATAACATCCTAGTAAATAGTGATTTTCTTTTGTTTTCGTATACATCCTTATCTGTCTGTCTCTCTATGTATCTATGTATGCATGTGTCTATCTATCTATGCTGTTATAGTAGAGTCACAATAAATTTTGTGTTTCCCTAAGCATTTTTTTTTTTCCTAAGCATTATTTTACAGACTTGTCCCTTCATGAAATAGTTTCATTATTGTAAGTTCCATTTGTTGATGAGATGATTTCTAAGAGCTCCCTATTGTGGGCGGGTGTAGCCTAACTGGCATTTCAAGAATCAGAGTATAATGAACGAGGCCCAGGGACAGCTGTGATCTGCTACTGAAAGTTTGGGAAAGGTGGGCTAGGAGAGTCCCGGAAAGCTGGGACTCCAGGTGATGGATAGCAGCTTCACCTGTGGGCTCTCTGGTTGTTGCTTTCTGCCTTGCTTGGAATGCTAATGGTTAACCTCTGTATGAACCTAGTAATAAGGAAAAGGTGGAAATCAATAGAGATCGTGGTCATGTTCATAGCTAAGCATGTGGCCCTCCTTTACTAAAGTGATTGTGCACGAGATCACGCTGACTACCCTAAATACAGCTGAGTTGCTTCAGGGGCTTCTTTGGTCCCTGAGGGATGAATCTCAGCAATTCTTCTGAGCTGCCTTCATCGGGTCTTCTCGTTACTCCTTTCAGCACCGACACATAACATACCACAGGCGGGTAGATTACTTTCAGTCTTTTCCCAGGTAAACATTAGGAAGTAAGTGTTATCTTCATGCACACAGCCCTTCTTCTTTAGTTAGTGTCATTTGTTTAAATCAGCTCTGCAAACTAGGATTGATGGGGTGGGAGTTAAGGTTAACCATTTCTATCACTTTTGGAATATATCATTGCATTGTTTTGCCACAAGGTTGAGTGCAAGGACCAGGCAGCATTATCCACACAGAGCCAACCGGATGCCCAGTGATACGTAGGGTGTGGTTTATGACAAGAGGCTGCTGTTGTGGAGACTACAAACCACCACAGTCTTCCTTGGGCAGGCTGTAGGCTCCAGAAGCCTGGTGTTAGCGTTCCAATCCAAGTCCAGAGTCCAGAGTCCAGAGAACCGAGAGCGCTGTTGTCGGAGGCCAAGAAATACTGCTACAGTTAAGCAGAGACCAAATCTGCTCTTCACTGCATTTTCTGTTTGCACCCTCTGGAGGCTGGACACGGCGCCCTTGCAATGGTGAAGAGGATCTTCTTTCCTCAGTCTTTGAACTCATATGCAAATATGTTCTAGGAACACCCCCACAGAGCCCCACAAATTACATCTTTCCAATTATCTTGGTCTCCCATTGTCCAGAAAGCTGATGGCTGAAATTAACGGTCAGTCTACTTTGAGTAACACCAGTAATACACGTGCCTGTTTTACCAAAACAGTGTCTGCCTCGGGTGGGTCAGGTTTGATTTCCCTTTACGTTGCTCTAACTTCCTAGCTTTGGCATGATGCCTTCTTGTTCTTCTTTTCATTCACATTTTTTTGAGGACTATTTTTTCCATGGTTTTGCACTTGTGCCTCTTCCGTGGTTTGCCGTTCGTAGCCAGCGAGTGGGATTTCCACAGGAACGAAACCCGTGAATTGGCATTTGGGGTCAGCAAGGGGCCTGGTCAGCCGTAGAGGCTGCAAAGCAGAGTGTATTGAGGAAAACACAGACTTCTTTTTCTGACTGAGATATAGGTCCGGCAAGGAGCATTCACAGGTATTGTGCTGTTCCGGCATTCTCGGCGAGAGTCACCCGTGAGAGACAGACCAAAGGTGTAGGAACGAAGGAGATTTTTGATTGTGAGCTTGAGACCAACATCCTGACGTCCTGATAGACATTAAGATTCCTAAATTGGGCTGGTAAGATGGCTCAGCGGTCTAAAGCATCTCCTTAAGCAAGCTTAGGCAACCACAAGGACCGAGGTTCAATCCCCAGCACCACATGCTGTGCCAGCACCTCCCCCGGAGCAGGCTGAGCAGGCTGAGCCGGCCATAACATAAAAAATAAAATAATTTAAAAAGATTCCTAAATTGTCAGCAACCCTTTGGACTTTACCTCCTGGTTCCACACTTTTCAAGGTTTCCATAGTAACCACATTACCTCCTTACCTCATTTTCAGGAATTTTGCAAGCATGTCATGCAGTTGCCCCATGGCTTGCACTTCCCAGACACTGTTGGCTATCTGCCTGTCTTGGGGCATTGTGTTTTACTGCTTACCCTATTTCCCAAGTTGTTTTCACTATTTGTTCCTATTTTATGACCCTGTTTTTCTCTGAGTGGGTTTATGGTTAGCTACAGGGGAGGGGCTGAGGAAGTGAGTTTATCTATAGTCTAAGTCAACGTAAGCCATCCTCCCCTAAAATGGAGTTAAAGAGAAATGGAGTCTCTTTTGCCTCATCAGTGGTACAGGGAAGAAAAATGGGTGCCACTGAGTGAAAAGGTTTGTTTTCAGTCCTGCAGAGAGTTTTAGTTTGATTTGTGATCTCCTCACAGGAATGCCTAACAGAATGGCCTGTCTGTGCCCCGTAATGCTGATGAGTCCGTGGGAACGGCAGTCGGGAAGAGCCAACTTGCCGTGTCCTGCCACATCTAGCCGGCGCTGCTTTATTTCTTTCCCACCCTGGAGCCTGTTGATTTCTTGGCTCCAGCCCTGCCCAGCTCCTGCCCAGCTCCTGCCCACCTGGCTCCTGCCTGCTTGCTCCACTTCCTCTGGCTTTAGTTCCACATTCATGAGCCCCTGGCCCATTCTCAGATCCCATCCAACCCTTGTTCCCATGCGTGGCTCTGTCAGCTGACTCTGTCGATCTGATGTAGCCCACAGCCCAACACTGACTCGGGGCCACGGAGCCCAGCTGCTACACTCCTCTCGGTTCCATCCTGGCACTGCAGGGATGTGTTCACTCTGTAGAGTTAAGAAACATAGGTGGTAGCCGGGCGTGGCGGCGCACACCTGTAATCCCAGCACTCGGGAGACTGAGGCAGGAGGATCGGTGTGAGTTCGAGACCAGCCTGGGCTACAAAAGTGAGCTCAAGGCCAGCCTGAACTGCATAGCGAGACCCTGTCTCAAAAAGACAAAAAAAAAAGAAAAAAAAAAAAAAAAAGAAAGAAAGAAACGTAGGAGTTGGGAAGGAGGTATCCGGTGTCCTTCCTCCTCTACTAGGAAAAAGCAGGACAGCCTAAGTGGAGAGCCCTTCCTGGTCCTTGTCATGGCCCAGGAAGTTTATATTTGTAATCCCATGAACAGTTATTGGAATTCTAGTGAGTTAATTCCAATCTACCTCTTCCAGTGCAATGCATGGTGGGAATAAAGAAGGGAGTGGCTGCAGGATGAGCGACTATGGGAATGGTGGGAGGTAGGTGAGTATCTTGAGCTGGGCTAGGCAGGAGGCCTGGAGTCATCTCTACAAGATGCAGAGAGCAGAGCATGCAGGAAGAACAATCTGCACAAGATGACTCAGACAATATCTGATGTTTTGGAGTCAGGGCTTCAGCTCTGATGTGCAATCTTTCAAGCCCAGGAAGTCATAGCCTCTATCACAGACTGAAGCATTGGCTTCTTCAGCCTGCCTCATCCCGGCTATTGTAAGGGAACAGTGGGTGGAGGTTCTGGGGAAATACTGGCTGTTGTCTTCCAAGATAAGAGGTCCGATATGCATTGCTTAAAGTCAGTTGAGGGGATAAGGAGGGGTCCTAGCTAGCTGTGTCCATATCTGTAGATGGATGGAAATAGGGTCCAGCTCAGCCAAGATGGACACAGCTGCTCTTCCTTCAAGGAGAGCCACCAGGTGGTCCTCCATAGCCTGATACAGAATCCCAGAGGAGAGGGCTATGTGGACTTTGAGAAAACACATTCCCTTGGCTGGTGGGGTGGCCAGCACTGATAGGCGTTCTGGAGAATCATTTCAGCATTTCCTGACCAGAGCCCCATGTGCTGGTGAGGGAGGCAAAAGCCAACAACAGTTGTCCTTCCCCGTGATGTGGATGTTGTACATTTAGCTTTAAGCTCTCAGAGGCACCCAAGTGGGGTGGCTCCGTCCCACCACACTGGTAGACCAGAAATCCCTTTCAGACACCTGTAGCTCAAGCCACAAGTCTACTTGATGCCCACCCATGTGCCCAGCCCGGTTCCTCCAGGTCAGGCAGGTCCCAGCAGCGGCACACAGTCACAGCAGCCTCCCCATTAGCAGGGCTTGGTGGGAAGCACCACCCCCGGGGGCTGAGGGTGGGGACGTGGAACTGGCCACTTTGTTTCCCTCGAAGGCACCTGCTGTGGCTTCCGCCCTTGTTAGACGGCTTGCAGAGGGTGATATGGCTGGGTCCCAGCAGCCACTGATGAGCTACTTCCCAAGAACCCAGGGCCCTGCCCAACCCACAAAACCCAGGTCGTTCTTTGCAAATGGCAGTTGGGGAAACAGGGAGGGTGCTGTCTCTGGGGTTCTCTGTCTCCAGGCTACGATGATGTGAAATCATGTCTGTGGCAGCCCTGTGTAAACAGCAAAGAACCCCAAAGCATAAAGGGTGGTGACCGACGTCTGCCTGGCTACATCCCCCACAACACCTTTGGCGTAGGGCTGTCCGCAGGTAGTGTTTTCATACGAAGGCAGGTGGCCAGCCTCATCCACGTGGCTTCTCAAGCCTTTCCTTGCTTTTCAGACAGGTGGGATTAAAGCACATCCCCACCAGACTGGAGAGATGCCCCAGCAGGGCCCTGGCATAGGCTATGATGATGATGTCATTTGGATTCTGAGCTCATCCTCCCACTTGCCTGGTGCACATCCTTACAAGGGAATTTTGGCAGCTCCAAAAAGTAGGAAAAAAAATGCTTTTGATCCTGGACTAGTTGGGTCTCATATTATGAGATGACAATTATTATCTTGTCTAAACTTGACATTAAAAGCATCTTAGTGTTTATTTTTTTTTTTTCAGAAGACAAAATCACTTTATTGGAAAAAAGAAATGATGGAGACTAATATGAAGCAGCTCTGTGCAGAATTTACTTTTAACCAATGGGCTTTTCATGTTTACCTGTGAGTTTGCCCAAGGCCTGGTCAAAGGACTCATAGTAAATTGACCTCCGTGAGTCACTGGTCTGTGCTGAGGCCTGTATTGGCTGTGAGTTGGGAGCCTCACAGGACCAGATAAGGCCACCACTGAGCATGTCTGGCTCCAACCTCAGATAACTAGATAAAGACCATAGCTGTGGGCATCTCACTCCTTCAGTGAAAACCTTCCTGGCGATGACTTAGTCTCCTAAATTAACATAATGTACTACTTGCATTGTAAGTGACAGTGGTCAGTCAAGGGGCTCAGAGCCCAGAGCAGCTAATCAAGTTATAACCTTTCTTGCCATTCAATAAAAGGAGTTGAGCACAAAGACCCTCCTCACCTTTCGGCTCAGGACTCCCTACCGTATGCCAGCCAGGTAGCTGTCTGTCTCCTTACTTCTTTCTCTTATGGATTAAGGATATCCGCTAGTTATTGCAGACTTCACAGGCCCATGATATTCCAGATAAGCGCACAGCAAAGGCTTAACTAAATGAAATGGATGAGATGATTTCGGGGCTCCAGGAGGATCAAAAACCCTCTCAGAGATTTTCTGGGGCTTAAGACCAAGCACGTCTCCAGGAAGCCGGTATTTATTTAGTTATCAGAAGAGGGGAATATTGAAGAAAATGAGGGTATCAAGGCAGAACATGGGAATCACTTGAAGGGCTTCTCCAAGTAGTTTTAATTTTTTATTAACCATATCACACCAGACAGTAGAGGACAAATGAAAGAAATAGAAAGCTTTGAACATTATTTCAGGGGATGCCTGGAGTGAAATAGGGTGTACTAAGTATTAATACACTAGATATGGTGCACATCTTCACTGTTACCTCAAATAACATAGGGAAACACCACAGATATTTGGTTACTAGAATAACGAAGATCTATCTTTCTTTTTTTGAGTAACCAAGACTTCTATCTGAATTTTAAATGAAAATAAGGTTTAGATTCAGGTTTATGATTGCAATAACGTTTTTTTTTTCTGTTTGTTTTGTACTGAAGATTAAACTCAGGGCCTTTGCACGGCACCACATCCCAGCCCCTTTTTCGTTTTTATTTCAAGACAAGGTCTTGTTAAATCACTAAGTTGCCCAGGTTGGGCTTGAACTTGTGATCTTCCTGCCTTGGCCTCCCAGGGTGCTGGGATTACAGGCATGGGCCACTGTGCCTGGTTCAATGCAATGATAGTGAACACAATTTTTTTCCCACTGAAAGGGGAATTCTGGTAAATATCCTGATTTGGGGAGTCCTGGATCTTCTCTGGCTGTTCCTTGTCTGGCTGTCCTTCAGCAGGAGCCCCTTACCCCCCAACACTGTGAGGCTGGAAGCCCTGGGCCACCGTGCAGGCTGCTTCTCCTGTAGTTCAATACAGTCTCAGTTATCATTCTCTGGTTGCTAGGGCAAAATACCCGACACCCCAAATTAAGAAATGACAGGTTCATTTAGCTCACAGTTTGTGGAGGTTTCAGTCTGTACTCAGCCGGCTCCAAGGCAGAGCAGCACATGGCAGAGGACAGCAAAGGGCAAAGGGAGCGGCAGCTGCGGTGGGCTCTCTCCTTTCCTTCTATTATAAGCAGGCTACCCTGGGGTGGGGGAGGAGAACTCACACATGTCCTGCCCTCCTCTTGCAGAGGATGAGGATCATTTTACCAAGTAAGAGCCCTGGCTTCTGGCCGGGTCACTTAATTCTACTTTTATACTTCTCAGGTTGACACTATGTATCCACTGCTGCATGATCCATACTTGCCGAGCGCCTCCTGATCAGCAAACACCCCTACCCAAGTCAGCTGAGGGCTCCTGTCACCTCCTAGGAACCCTAATGCACAGTTTGGGGAGCACGGATTTGGGGAAATACTCATCGGACCCCCTGGGAGAGGGAGGAGGGTCACATTAGCCAAGAATTCCAGGTCCCAGAGTCATCCCTGGCTCCCCTGGGCTCTTCATTCTCACTCCATGGGGAGGGACTTGGGCCACAGGAGGCCCTGCCAAAGGGTACAGGACAGGATGCAACAACTCCCCGTGTTCTAAAGGCAAGGCCACCTCTGACCTTGGGCCACCTGCCCACATCTGTCCCCATCAGCTGGGGAACCAGGGGCAGGTATCCTGGCCACCCTGGGCCCAGATGATTTGTGGTCCCAATACCCACATCCTGGACCCGGCGAAGCACTGCCTTGTGGAATTCAGAGGGCCTCTGTGCCTGCTCCACCTGGAAATCCTTCCTCTGATACTACAGCCTTGTCTGGTCTATACTTTAAGGGAAAATATTTCTGAAGATGGCCATGCCTTGGTTTTTCCTAAAGTAACATTCCATTAGAAAATCTCCAAGCATAAGGAGCAAGAGGCTGTCTGAATTCAGGGGTTGGGGAAAGGGACAAATGACATGAAGGGCAGATGTCCCTGCAGTCAGCGCCTCTCTGAGGATGCAGCCTCCCTCCCTAGGAAAGGCGGAGATGCCACCTTAGGTGTTGGGCAAGTGCTGGTTTTGGAGCATCTATAAAGACTAGAATGCACAAGTCACATCTTGGGCTTATAAAGACCAGCATTTTCCAAGAAAAAAGGAGTCTTTTTTTTTTTTTTTTTTGTATTTTAGGGAAGGGTCTACAGGGTGTTCAGGATCTCATTGCTAGGTCAGACTCGTAGTGATCCTCCTGTTTACAGCCTCCCAAGTGCTGGGAATACAGGTTCACACCACCATACCCAGTCTCAGTTGCTGTCTCAGTGTGCCCTGGGGCAGGGGGGCCGACACTGCAGGCCTGGGGATCAAACCCCAGGGCCCCTGAGCTATTTGGCAAGCCTTTACATTTTTAAGAAAACCAATGTACAGATGAAGTACAGGGAGCTAGAATTTTCTACACCATGCATCCTCAGTCTGAACAAAGTCATATTAGCTAAAACTGTTGGTGGGAAAGTAAGGGTGGAGTTTGAAAACCAGAAGGGAACTCACAGAGACTGAGTCTGAGGCTAGATGGGCGCCCTCTGAGAGTCTGGGCACACATGCTCAGTAAGAGGGAGGCCGTTCAATTCAGTACTCCCCAACTCATGTCAGAGCCCAGGGGCCCTGCACCCAGGAATGGCCCAAGACTCCCCTGAGAATGTGCAAAATATCTTCCAAGTTTGTTTGTCTTTTCCTAGACAGGGTTTTGTTATGTACTGCAACCTGCTTTGAACTCATTTTTTAGCCCATGATATCCTCAAACTCAAAGTGATCCTCATGTCTCAGCCTTCTGAGTGCTGAGATTACTGGCATGTGCCACTACCCCCAGCCCAAGTTCTGGGGTCTTGCTTTCAAAGAGTACACAGCCGTACCTTCACTGCCTTTATAATTCTTACTTGTTTAGGAAGATACGAAGGCACAGAAATCATTCAGATCATTAGACATGAGGCCCATTCGCTGTAATTCATTTTATAGTGAAAAGCCTGAAGCAGGGACAGGATCCAAACTAAGGCGCTTCTCATCAGATATTGTGACTGATGTAGCTCCAAAAAGCTGGTTCAGGCAGGGCCGATGCCGTCAGAGGCGGCTGCTGTCTGATGTGAGGGTTTCTGTTTTCATCTGGAGCTCTTCTGTGGCTGCCTCAAGCCTCAGGCAGGTATACGAAGTAACTGAAATCAGGGGACCGAGTCTACCTTTATGGGAAAGAAGGCAGGAGGAGCAGCTTGGATAAGGGTGCTAGTGGCCAACAGAGACTAGGGGAGAGGAGCTGGCTGTCACCCTGCAAACAGGCTAATGTCTGGAAAGCAGACATCCTGGAGAGGGAGCAAGAGTGACTGGAACCAGGCAAGATGGAGCGGACTGGTACGCTTTGCATCTGGAACGCCTCCCAAAGTCCTGTGCGGTGCGGGGTGCCGGTTTGCTCATCAGCAAGTTCAGCTACTGGAAAGTGGTGGGACCTTTAGGAAATAGGGGGTTGGTGGGAGGAAGTGAGGTCATAGGGGCGTGGCCATTGGGGCAGATACGGGAACTCAGCTACTTCCTCTCTTACCCAGGCTCTAGAGTAACCCAGTTAAGCACCTCCGTAATGAAACCTCTGGAATCATGCGCTGAAGTAAAGCTTTTCTCCTTGTAAGTTGTCTGTCCATGTTTTGAACCTTGTTATAGTGATGGAAGGTTGACTAAAATGTGTCAAGACTACCATCAGAGAGCTGGGTGTGGTGGTGGGTACCTGCAATCCCAGCGCTCAGTAGGCTGAGGCAGGAGGATCACTGCGAGTTCCAGGCCAGCCTGGGCTATGAACTGAGCTCAAAGCCAGCCTGAACTGCATAGTCAGACCTTGGCTCAAAAAACCCTGCCATCGGTATTTATGGTGCCTTTATGCAAGCTACCAAAGAAGGGGGTTCCTCAAAGCAACGGATTGCAAAGTGCACCACCCCCCCACAGCCCCAGGATGCACTACGAGATCGATGTCCGTCTCCACGTAGGCCCTTGCTTTTTGAGGATGCACTTACAGCACAGTACTGTTTGGATGTGAAGGAAGAGCGGTCCTTAAAAGCGGAGTCTGTGGAAATCCTTGGGTCCTAGCAACAGCATTTCCCACCGATCTTCTAGTAAAGCTGGTGCTGTAGGCGAGGAGCTGGCAAGCGATAGCCCGCGCACTACACCTGGTGGGTACACAACGTTTTATTGGAATGCAGCCCTGCTTCTTTACTTTCACAGTCCTGGCTACCAGAGCATAGAAATGACAACGCTGAGTCAGCGTACGGAAACCATGCTTCTGCAAAGCCTGAGGCGTTTGCTGTCTGTCCCTTGATGGAAGCCTGTTGAGCCCTGCCCTAGAGAGACACGTCATTTTCTCTGAGGCTTATGCACCCCTGTGGTCGGGCTGCTGTGTGCCTCCTGCAAGTCTCTGTACCCCAGCTTTAAATGCCCGGACTTTTTGTATCTTTGAAGCTTAAAGTGTCAGTAGAAGAAATGTGGAATCCACTAGCGTAGATTTCACTACCCCAATGCAGAACTGGAGACGAGGTGAAGAGTGAAGTATTTGCTTCAGTGGATGTAGCTGAAAACCTAACTTCTGCTCCTTCCTCCAAACGCTGCCATGCCCTCTGGGCTGTCTTGGTCTCCGCTTTCTCGTTCTGTCCCCAGCACCAGTTTCCTGCCCCAGTACAGCTTCTTCACCGGCCGTTTCCACCTCTTCATTTTCCTTCCCTTCCCTTCTCTCACCTGTAATCACTCAGTTATTTTTCCTAAAACAGTGCTGTGGCTTCTCACCCACTGCCTGCAGAGAATTTTAAGCCCAGCAGCCTTCAGTGTGATCTTGCCAGCCTGTGTGCTTTGAAGTCCTGAGCGCCCATGATTCTGAGGCCCAGCTTAGAACGGAAAGAACTGGAACTGGTCTGCAGGAAGTGGTCCCATCTCCTTCACGGGCTTCAGCCCGCTCCTCCGAACTTACCCAGGCCTTTTCTCAATTAAGAACGGACTCTCGGCAGTTCCTCCTTTTCAGGCGGCCGCCATGGCTGGACAAGAGGATCCTGTGCAGCGGGAGATTCACTGGGACCAGGCGAGCTGGGAATGCATTGAACTCATCACCAGCAGCCTCGAGAACATCGCGGACTTTCTCAACTCGTTCAAGACTTGCTACCCTGAAGGAGAAGCTGACAGCGCTGGAGCTGAGGATGTCACTGAAGCCCGGGTGACAAAAGGTGAGACTGTCACCTAGAGCTGTGCCACCTGCTGCTGAAATGGCTTTACAGAACATAGGCCACATGGAGAAGGCCCAGGAGTCCCGGATCCCCCTCTTCTCCTTCAAGAGCAAGAGGGGGGCCCGGCAGGATGGCTCAGTGGTCTAAAGGGCCTGCTTAGGAAAGCTTAGGCGGCTGCAGGGACCGAGGTTCGATCACCGGCACCACTTGCTGCGCCAGCCCTGCCCTCAGGGCAGGCTGAGCCGACCATAAAAATAAACAAACAAACAAACAAAAGTTCTGAAACAAGAAAAAAAATAATTAAAAATTTTTTTAAAAAAAGAGCAATAGGGCTTTTTCTCATTATTCTCTTTCAGAAGGTCTCGCCTTTGTACTCTGCCGTGTGCGCCTGAGAGTATGGTGTGGCGTGGCTCAGGGATATGTCCGGGAGTCTCCTGGAAACAGCTTAGGCATTTACCTTCCGGTGAGGTGTGGAGTCACTCAGTGTATCTTGGGCGTTCAGAGCCCAGAGCCTGGCCTCTGTGAAGGCCCTGTCCTACTCTCAGACTTTCCTTAAGCACCCGTTGCTCTGTCTGCTCTCAGCCCCAGTGAGGGTGGGACTGTGGTGTCAGTGTCCCGGCTGAGCTACTCAGACCCACTCAATGGCTGCCAGACAATGTTGCTGACCTTCTGCTTTAGTTTGGAGAGGTCCAGGCCAGCCCCCACTTGCCTTGAAGGGACCTTTTCAGAGTTTTCTTTCTGCGGCTTGGTCTGTCTGTGGCTCTCATATTTCCCTAATAAATTCTTCAACCTAAAAAAAAAAGAGTGGACTCTTCCTGGGAATGGCAGTGATGCATGCCTGTAATCCCAGCACTTGGGAGGCAGAGGCAAGAAGGTTGTCGTAAGCTCAAGGCCAGCCTGGGCTAAATAATAAGACTCTGTCTCAAAAGAAAATTATTATTAGTGGGTAATTGTAAGATTTACTCAAGTCACTTTTTAAAATGCTTTTAATGGGTTATAGTTTTTATATCATAAAATTCAGTCATTTGGGGCATAGTAGTCACTTATTCTTGAAATTAATACAGTTGTACAACAGTTACATCAGTCCACTTTTACATTTCTCCCACCCCAAAGTCCCTCTTGGCTTCCTGCCATTCATTCTCATTCCCACACCCAACCTGGGCCACCACCCAGGGGCTTTCTGTATCTTTAGGTTTGCCCTTTCTGAGTATTTCCTGTCAATGGAGTTGGCTAATACAGCACTCTTCTGCTTACTATAACAGCCGTCCATTGCCTTTCCCTCTCCTACTCTGTGGTTCACAATTCACCAGAGGATTTTACTTGAAAAATTCATTTCTAGATTGGTCAGTGAACCTCCATTCATTTTCCACTGAAATAATATTATAAATCCTGGTTAATTTCCCAGGGCAGCTCCCCAAACCCATTTAAGCCAAAGGTGAACTAGAGTAGAAACGTGTCCGGGATAAATGCTGGTCCAGGAAGGAGGAGAGCTGGGCTATGTGGGACAAGACAGATGGACGCTTCCCTGCTGATGTACAAGATATTGCTACACCCAGGCGAATGCCCTGTCACGGCAGGTGTGATCCATAGGTCCAGATGGGATCCCTAGGCTGTCAGGGCTGGAACTTATGCCACAGAAAACAGTGTTGGGAACCGCAGTGGCCACATTTGTAGTTTTAGGCCACTGCACATTTGGAGTTGGAGTCTCTGAGGAGAGGCCCAGAGAACACATCACTTAAAGCAAGTTCTCCAAGGGATTAAATTGCACAATAAAGTCTGCTTTCTGTGTGGAGTTGTTTCCCTGAATTTAGGATGCGCCAAGCGGGCCAGAGCAGGGCTAGCCAAGCACCACTAGCCCGTCGCTTGCCTCCTCTCCAGCCAGCCAAACTACCCTCCCTTCAGAATAGCTTCTGGCTGCAAGATCACAGAACGAACATAGAGCACCCTGCCTGCACCTCTCTCTATTTTTCAAAATTTCTTGCTTAATGTTTTTAAATTGAAAAGGAGAACAAAAAAAGCAAACTTGGATTGTATGTTTCCTGTGCTTACCTGACCAAGACCTATTGGTGAGTGTGTGTGCGTGTGTACGATCACGATCCAGGAAGAGACAGACCAAGAGACCAGGTCCCCATGATCCCTGTTAGAGACCCTGATCTCCAGGTCCTAAGAACCTTCCATTATCCTCCGCCTCTTAAAGGATCAAGGTGTCTCCCTGGGAGCCAGGCCTTTAGAAACATTTGTTAAAACCACAGCAGCGGCCCATGAGGGCTTAGGGCTTCGAGAAAGACAAGCAGAACGCAGAGGGACTTGTGTGGACCTCACCCAGTGGCAAATAACAGATAAAAAAAAAAAACAAAAAAAAAAACAGGCATATAGATTTTAAAATCAACCACACTGCTGGGCATGGTGGCACACACCTGTAATCCCAGCACTTGGGAGGCTGAGGCAGGAGGATCAGTGCGAGTTCGAGACCAGCCTGGGCTACAAAAGTGAGCTCAGGACCAGCCTCAACTGCATAGCGAGACCCTGTCTCAAAAAAAAAAAATAAATAAAAATAAATAAATAAATATATAAAATAAAATCAACCACACTAGTAGCCACAGTAAATGTAAAGGGATAAATATTCAAATTAAGCAGAGAAGGACTGGCCAAATAGCTCAGTGGAGTAAAGTGCCTGTTTAGGCAGAGTACAGCTGGGTTTGATCCCCAGCACATTGTGCTGGCCCTACCTCCAGGGGGCGCTGAGACAGTGATTGAGGCTGGGCATGGTGGCGCGTGGCTATAATCCCAGTGCTAGGGAGGCTGAAAACAGGAGGATCACTATGAGTCTGATCCATGTAATGAGACCCTGAATGCCCTGTAGATCTTGTACCGAATACATTAAAAAGAAAAAAATTAAACAGAATCCCAATTTTACTTTTTTTTTTTTGTTTCAGAACTTTGTTTGTTTGTTTATTTTTATGGCTGGCTCAGCCTGCCCTGAGGGCAGGGCTGGAGCAGCATGTGGTGCTGGGGATCGAACCTCAGTCCCTGCAGCCACCTAAGCCTTCCTAAGCAGGTGCTTTAGACCACTGAGCCATCCCGCAGGGCCCATTTTTACTTTCTGAAAAGCAAGACTTGCTACATATTGTCTGTAAGAAATCCATTTTATAAACACTGATAGGTAAAAGTGAGAGGTTAGAAAAGACGTGCAAAGCTAGCACTAGTCAAGACAATACTAAAGGGGTTTTTAATACTTGACAAAGTAGATTTTAGAACAAAGAATATCACTAGGTGTCATAGTCAGGGTTTACAAGGGAAAAGACTTAATATAGGATATGTATAATATGTAGGATTATTTTATAATATTCTTCCAAAGAGTCAGACATAAGAGAGTGTGGGAGATCTGTGTCCCCACAGTAGAGATCCAAAGAATCTAGCTGGGGGCTTGAATCCCATGGTCATGTTGGTCCCAAGTCCACTGGATGCTTAGGGTCCACAGCAAGTCTGTGTCAGGGCCCAAAGATGGGGGTGGTGGGCAAGCTAGAAAGCCTGTACCAGTGGGCCGAAGTAGCTGTGCCAGCAGGCCAAAAGAGCTACACTGGAGCCAGGAAGCAACACTCAAGGTAAGGACCAGAGCTCCCCAAAAGAGAACAACAGCTGTCCTCAGCATTCACCGACAGAGAAGTCCCACCCTCCCCTGATGAAGAGAACAGCCGAGTTCCTGCCGGGAAAGCCAGCATGACAAGCTTCTCCAGTGAATCAGCAGCACAGCGTCTCTCCCTCCAGTTCCTCTTTTATGCTGCCAGCGACGAGGCTCGGACTGGCCTTCCACACCAAGCAATGCACTGATCCAACTCAGCTGGGTGTTCCAAGTTGCCCATTGGCTAATCAACCATAGTAGGGATAAAGAGGATCGATTCATCAAAGTGACATAATAATCTGAGTCATCTCGCTACCTCGTAACAGAGCTTCAGATTATCTGAAGCGAAACGGGTAGAAGTGCAAGGAGGTATAGGTGAATGCCTCAGTACTGTCTGAGATTTTGAGACCTTTCTCCCAAGAACTGATAGAACAGTAAGACAATCAGACAAGTGGTTTGGCCTGTTCACAGTGGAGCTCCAGGAATGGTAAGTAGCAATGACTGAACTCTCCCAGAGGGCCAGCTAATGGACCTTGGGAAGCAGCTAATGGACTTGGAAGCAGAGATGAAGCCAGCAGAGATGAAGCCAGCAGTTCTAGGGGCCAAGGGAAATGAAGCGTTTAGAAAACACAGAACTCCCCTGTGACTAATCGTAAGTAGGTCAAAGGATTTCCAGTTTCTGCAGTCTCGGCCAGGCTTTTTAGCTTTATACAAACAATTTACACATTTTGGCCACAGTAGTATTGTTGCTCTTGGAGTTTAGAAAGCAAAGCTGACACAGTGAAGTCTGTGGTGGAGAGGACTATTGCTTTATTGAGCTATTATAGAGATTGCTTTGTAGTTGGTTTTTTATGGTTTTATGTAGTTGCTAGTATACATCTTTTAAAAAAATTTTACGTATTTGGTACAGGATCTCACTATAAGGCTTGGACTGATAGTGATCCTCTTGTTTCAGATTCCACAGTGTTGGGATTACAGGTGTGCGCCACTATGGCTGGTCTTGGTGGCTGGCTCTGCATACCTGGGGTGGGGCCAGGGTGGCATGTGGTGCCAGGGATCAAACCTCTGTCCTTGAAGCTTGCCTAGGCAGGCGCTCGGACTGCTGAGCTATTTCCAAAGCTCTCTAGTATGCATCCTTAATTTACCATTGTTCATCTTCATTTGACAAACTGTTTCATACACAATAATTTTACGTTAGACTTATTTATCCCCTCCTGCCCATTGTGCTAGTGTCATACTTTACTTCTACATAATGGCATTTGTTGATATTTTTGATTGGAACAGTCAGTTGTCTTTTAAAGATATTTAGCTGAAAGAAAAAAAAAAAAAAAAAACCTTTAAATTATCTAATGGCACTCTGGTGCCCTCTATGCTTTTGCAGGCCCAGGTTTCTATCATGTTTCCTTCTCCTTTTGCCTCAGAGATTTCCAACAGGGCTGGCCAAATAGCTCAGCCAATTAAAGCGCCTGCAAGCCGGTGCAGGGGCGGAGCCTGCTGTACTGGCCCCACCCCTGGAGTGCCCTGAGAGGCCATTGAGACTAGGTGTGGCAGCACAGGTCTGTAATCCCAGCTCTTGGGAGGCTGTCAACAGGGGGATCACTATGACTCCAATGATCCTTCCCTAACAACAACAACAAAAGACTTCCAATAACATTTCTTGCAAAGTAAGTTGCTGGTATGAGTGCTGCTTTTATTTTGCATATCTAAAGAGTATTTCAACTTGATTGTGGGTACTTGACAAGACTTTGAGTTTGTTTTTAGAACATTAGAAGTGCCATTCTACTCCCCTGACTTCTAGCTTCCTTTGCTTCCAAATGGAATTTTTGTTTTTCTTTTTGAGACTGGGTCTCACTCTATAGTTCAGGCTGGCCTTGAGCTCACTTTTGTAGCCTAGGCTGGTCTTGAACTCCCAACGATCCTCCTGCCTCAGCCTCCCAAGTGCTGGGATTACGGGCATGTACCACAATACTCAGCTTCCAAATGGGAAATATTCTGTCTTTTTTTTTTTTTTTTTTTTGAGGCAAGGTCTCACTATGTAGCCTCGGCTGGCCTCAAACTCTCAGCGATCCTCAAATGCTGTGATTACAGGCATGCCCACCATGCCCAGCTAGATTATTTTTGTTTAGATGCTAAGAATTGCCAATTTTGCTTTGTTTGATGTTGCATATTTTTGTATTCATGTTTTATTGTTGTTTAGCAACTGAATTGTGTTCCCATAAGTCATTAAACAAATTGGTTGCTAAACAAAGAACTTTATATACTGTAGTGTGTACCTTACAATATTCAGAACAAAGAAACAGTCAAAGGGGCCTGGCGGGATGGCTCAGTGGTCTAAAGCGCCTGCTTGGGAAAGCTTGGGCGGCTTCAGGGACTGCAGTTCGATCCCCGGCACCACATGCTGCGCCAGCCCTGCCCTTGGGGAGGGCTGAGCTGGCCATAAACATGAGTGAATAAACAAATAAAGGTTCTGAAACAAAAAATAAATAAATAAAATAAAAAATTTAAAAAAAAACAAAAACAGCCAAAAGGAAACTCCAACTTGATGACTTTGTCTTTATGTACATAATTCTTCCATATAATGTTATAATATATAATAGAATATAAGACTACAGTAGTGTACAGTGTAATCAATAAAAATTACAGTACTATAAAACAAGGTCTACAGTCCAAAAAGACATGGAGGCTTTATAAACAAGATATACAGAACTGTATAGAGAAAAAGTCCAGGGATATAGCTCAGTGGCATAAGCACCTGCCTGGCAAGCACAAGTTCCCAAGTTCAAGTCCTGGTAGAGAGAGAGAGAGAGAGAGAGAGACAGAGACAGAGACAGAGTCAGACAGAGACAGAGACAGAGAGAGCACGCAGACAGATGAATTGTAAGTCTGAGCAGTGGGTCTTAATTCCAAGTAGTGTGTCTCAGCCATAAATCTGGTCATTGAACAGGTAAGTTATTAAGGAACATCAGTATTGGACATCACATTACCAAAATAGTTCAATGACAACAATTTGTTTTTCTTAAGAACACGTACTTTCCAGCAGCCACCAACAAATCCTCGTAACAGTTGGGTTGGTGCAATACTGATTGCTCACACGTCAGAAAAGGCAGGGCTGAAAATGATTCAGGGAACCCAGGTTATCTTATGCTATCACAGTGGTATAGAAAGTGCTCGGCAATAATGATTGCAAAATAGATGTCATGGAGATACGATCTTAGAAAATTAATAAAGCGTTTACTCCTGGGTTTCCTCACGTATACTTTCTTGGCATCTTAGCAGCTTCCAGGAATTCTTCAAGGTTACGTTGATCATATAGTTGATTTCGAGTGTGCCATTCTGGCCTTTCTTTTAGAGACAGGTTCTCTGTAAATAGCCTGCAGGCTGACTTTGAGCTCACTCTATAGCCCAGGCTGGCCATAAACTTGCAGTGATCCTCCTGCCTCAGCCTCCCAAGTGCTGGGGTTATAGGTGTGCACCACCATGCCCAGCTGAGCTTGGCTCACTAATGAAAGAGCTTCCTTAGGTCATTATAAGGGACCAATGAAACTAAAGTACTACTAGTAAGGTATCACAGAACCATGAACCTGCCTGTTCCTTGACAGTGAAACTGGGGTCAACAGAGTCAGGGCTCTGCCTGCCTCTTCAGTACATACCCGGGAAGATGGAATATTTGAAAAAGTATGGAGTAGAGGAGCTTACTAGCCAAGAGTGTAAGGTAAAACGTAAACCACAAAATAGTCACAGAGCCAAGAAATAATAGCGACGCTTAATTACTCAGTTGTTTCCTGTGGTTTGGAGGTGTACATATGACCTTTGAGAAAATATGTTCGTGTTATGACATAAGCCATTTCTGCACATCTGAAAGTTTTAAAGATAACATTGCTTCTGAAGGGTTTGTTACATCTGAGCCCTTTTTATTTAACTCCAAGTTAATCGGTTTTATTATTGCTCAAGGAACTGTTGAGAGCAAAATGCAGTAGCCTGAGGAGCGAGCCCTGTGAGAACAGCACGCTGATCAATTTTTCTAGCTCTCTGGCATGGCTGGTTCCCCCTCCTGCCACATCATACGTGATCAAAAAGTCTCAAGACCAGGCTCTAAGTCACTCCCTGCTGCATCAAAATATGTGCGCCATAAATATTTCGGATATTGAAGCAAACAAAGCTAGCTCATGTCTAAAAAAAATGTCAAGTAGCCTGTTTTCCCCACTCTCAGGCATTGCAGAAATATGCATTTTGGAGACATCTGGCTTTTTATCAGCTCCGTATTTATTTGCACAACAAGCACAATATGCCTAAGAAACAATAGACTACAGCCATCCTGGGAGCGCAGATCATGGCACTGCAGCTAGGTCCTTAACTGAACAGGCCACTTGATGAGGAATTATATGTAGTGTGTTCACTACAATATTCCGAACAAAGAAAAGGTCAAAGAAACTCCAACTTGATGGCTTGCTTTTGTTTGCTGTAACATGCAATGCTGAGATGAAGAACCAAACATAAAACTATAGCACTGTACTGTACCATGCAATCAGCAAAATTACAGCACTGTATAAATAAGACCTAATGGGGCCTGGCGGGATGGCTCAGTGGTCTAAAGCGCCTGCTTAGGAAAGCTTGGGCGGCTGCAGCGACTGCGGTTCGATCCCCAGCACCACATGCTGCGCCAGCCCTGCCCTCAGGGCAGGCTGAGCCGGCCATAAAAATAAATAAATAGACAAAAGTTCTGCAACAAGAAAAAAAGATAAAAATAAAAATAAAAAATTCTTTAAAAAAATAAATAAGGCATACTGTACAAAAAAGACATTGACGCTGTATCAATAAGATGTATAAGACTGTATAGTAAAAGGTTTGTAAGTCTGAACAGTGTTAAATAGGTGAGTCCCTAAATGAGGAATAGATTTTTTCATATAAATATGCTTATTCCAGGAAGCAATTAAATTGTGGGAAAAAGGTTTGATCATTTTAGACCCAGTTTTAAAATTTTATCAGGCCAGATCAGAGCTACATTTAAATTTAAATTCCTCTGCTGTCAAGAAACACCAGAGTTTCTTAGCCATAAAGAAGGATAGACTTGGACTGGAGAGATAGCTCAGTAGAATAAGCACTTGCCCGGCAAGCATGGGGTCCTGAGTTCAATCCCTGGATCCAGGAAAAAAAGAAAAAGATAGACACAAAAGTTTTAGAAGAAAATGGCTGTGTTGTGAGACCATACTCTTAAGTGAAATAAACGAGACTCACACGTGCAAATATCAGATTGTCTCCCTTGTGTGAGAATTTGAAAGAGGTCTAAAATGCATAATACACATGGAGAAATGAGAAGAGACTTTGAAAGGATAAAAGAACTAGGACAGATGAAAGAGGAAAGAGTAGGGAACAGGAGAAAATGCAAGTCAGTTATTCTATTAGTGTCTCTTGCATCATTATAAAGGAAGGTTGATGCTAATATTAGTTGGAGAATTTTTATACCCATGTGTTGTACCCTGAGCAGCTATGTTAAAGATCAACATGTGGTGTGTGAACTATTGTTATTCTCCTATAACTTTGTTTTTATTTTTTTTTCTTGTTTCAGAACTTTTGTTTGTTTGTTTGTTTGTTTATTTTTATGGCCAGCTCAGCCTGCCCTGAGGGCAGGGCTGGCGCAGCATGTGGTGCTGGGGATCGAACCGCGGTCCCTGCAGCCGCCCAAGCTTTCCTAAGCAGGCGTTTTAGACCACTGAGCCATCCTGCCGGGCTCCTCCTATAACTTTGTTATGAAATTTTGTTTTGTCTTTCTTCCATAAAAAAATCCAAAACTCAAAAAACACAAGAGGTTCTCTTTGATGTTTCTTTAATTACGGTGCTTTGCATTTTGACTGTTGAGAACAGGCATTATCCAGGACAGTTGTAAGCTCTGAACACTAAACCCTGAAATCCTTTTCAGTGTTGCTTTCTCTGGTTTTGAGGAGATTCCTCACATGTGTGGCCCGGTCTGTAAGCAGAGGAACACCCAGGGGTCCTTGCAAACCTTCAGCTCTTCTGTGGGGGAGGGCCACCATTACTCTACCCTGTGGACTCAAGCTACCTTGGCTCCCTTGCCTGGACCCTTCCTCTGTTTATTCAACCCAGTCTCCTCCTGGGATCTGTCTGGTTTTCTTCACCATAAGTCCCAGCCTGAAGAACATGAACTGGAGAGCTCCTCCTCTCCTTTACTGTCATTGCGTCAAGTACGTTGTTTAGTTGCTTTCTATGAGAAGGTAAATCCAGTCTTTATAACTCATCCTGCATGGAATTACAAATCCTTTAAACTAGTAAATAGCCTTTTGCACTCATGAGAATGAACAGAGAGGACTTTTCCATGTATCTGGCCCATAGCTGCAAATCCCCTTTGAGGAACCAAGTACAGGACACCTGAGCTGGGCAATTTTTAAGGGCAGATGTCATAACACCTTCAGGTTGACAACTGAACGTGTATGAAACTACAGCCCAAAACAAGAGGTAAAAAGCTAGTTGACATCTTTTAAAATTGTTATTATTGGACTGGGGAGATAGCTCCATGGCACAAGTATCTGCCTGGCAAGGGCAAGGTCGTGAGTTTGAATCCCAGTCCCATAAATAAATAAATAAATAAATACGTGATAAGATTATTATTATTATTATTATATATTTAGTACAGGGTCTATAGGCTCTCACTACACAGGTCAGACTCATAGTGATCCTCCTGTTTTCAGCCTCCCGAGCACTGGGATTGCAGGCACGCACTACCACACCCAGTCCCAATCACTGTGTCAACATGCCATGGGGACAAGGCCAACACAGCACGCAGGGAATCGAACTGCTAGCTAACATTTAAGAAGACAGAATTTTACTCTTGTAAGACAACTATGGTCTATACTTTCCCCCACGACACTACCTCAAAAGCTCATCAGTCACATCTGCTAGATTTCTAGTAGTGCAATATCCTGTGTCCTGTCATGTGCGAATGGTTTGTCCCTCAGGCCATTTCCTTCCACTGGGCCATTTCCTTTCACCCTAGCCTACTAGCAGTGATCAAAGAAAATCACGAATTTTCACCTTAATATTCTCACAGCCCCTAATCAGGTTCATTCTCTAGAGCCCGGTGCTCAGAGTATGATCCATGGACTATCAGCAGCGCGATCTGCAAGCTTAGAAAATGCAGAACTTCAGATCTCACTGTACCAGTGTGAGTATGTACTATATGTACCAGTAAGTGTCAGCAGATTCCCAAGGATTTGTACCCACGTTAAAGTGTGAGAACCCTGCTCAAAAGCAGTATTCTGAGGGTTAGAGGATGAGGTGGCTTCAACAGGAAGCTGTGGCCCTGGTCTATCTGTATTCTCAATCTTGAGTTCAGGGCTATACGATTTCGGTCCAACCACTGGCTTTGAAAACCAGCTTTGTGGTATTAATGGCCAAAGAGCAGGGAAGACCCAGAAAACATGGTAGGGAACTCCAAAATTTCTGCATCACAGCTGGCTGCAGATAGTCAGTGCAAACCTTGCAACATCCTTTCAGGACATACAGTCTTGGCAAATGACACAGAAGAATGTGTTGAGCAAAAAGAAACATGATGTCTCTTGGTGCATCTTCCCCAGAAATTCTCTGAGGCCATCGTGCCCTATTTTCGATTGGACTGTTTTCTTGAGGCCGGTGACACGGGAGGTGAAGGCAGGGTGGGAAGCACTGTGTAGACAAGGTGAGGCCTTGACACTACCCTCAGAGGCTCTGTATGCTTTGGACAACTTCACCACCCAATATACCCAGGAGGCGAGGAGCAGAGAGACAAAGAGTGCTAAAGGAGACATGGAGAATCAACAGGAAACTCACTGTGGATGACCGCCTGTCACTTGATAGTTCCATGGGCGTTGTGGCTACCATCAGGGGCACTTGGCCAATAATGAAATCTTCCACTTCATCTTGCTGCATGACTCTGAGGTGACTCAGAGTTTTCTGGGACACACAGTTCTCCGTCAAGAGAGCAGGGGTTGGCTGGTATCACTTACCAGGAAAATACTCATACATAACTGTATGTTTCGTAGCAAATATTGATAAAGCACCCACTGAGTGTCTGGCACTGTGCTAGGAGTGAAAGAACTAGTTATTTCCTCAAGGGACTCAGGGTGGAGAGGGCAATGACAGTTACGGTGCCCTCCAAATCAGCAGAGTTTATCCTGGGGAATGGAGTAACATTGGAGAGGAAGAGGAGGCCCATGCCTTGCACACTATTTCTTTGTTACTTTCATTTTCACAAAGCACACTGGGCCATGTGTTATTAGTATAAAAAGTGTTAAAAGATCCAATTGGGGGGATTTTAGGGAGTGGCTGAGTCTGAAGACCAACACAAATGTGATTGGCTCTCAGTGAGAAATGATAGAAGGCAAGGTCAGGGTTGTCATTTGGGGGGGCAGTCAGGGTGTCATTTTGGGGGCACAGATCATGGGGAAATTGAAAATAAGGCTGGATAAGAGACAGAGCGTAAAGTTGAAGGACTAGGATTCCATATTAATGGCTGTGGAGATTGATTTGAAGAAGAGAGGATTAACATGTTCAGCTCTGCATCTAAGAGCCATGACTTCGGTCACCTGGGGCCACTCTGCCCCTTAGCACCTGGAAAAGATGTCTCTGTTTCTGTACTTGCTCCCAACAACAAAGCCCCTTGCCACATCTCCAGGCATCTGTGAGTTACAGGGATTCTCAGGTTTGTAGGGTCACTCGCACCTCTTTGTTCCTGCTGTTGCCCCAAGATATGGATTCAGCCTCTCTCATTGGTGTCTACCAAAAAACAAGGCCATCCACACAGGTCACCGACCTGGAGGTCACTTCAAAGAAACAGTTGAGTTGGAATCAAAGGGAGGAAAGCCTCTTTGACCTGAGTTTTAGACATCTCTGCTCTTAAAATTTCTTCTTCTTCTTCTTCTTCTTCTTCTTCTTCTTCTTCTTCTTCTTCTTCTTCTTCTTCTTCTTCTTCTTCTTCTTCTTCT
>PVJA010031865.1:0-24552 GCA_004027025.1 Myocastor coypus
AAAAAAAAAAAAAAAAAAAAAAAAAAAAAAAAAAAAAGAATGCTTAGTTATATAGGTCTTGGTTCGTCTTGCCCTTGACCACCCAGCAGGAAAAAAAAAAAAAATCCTTAATTACAATGCAGGGAATGGAGAGCTAGATTGGTGAGCTGAGCTTTAGGAGGCTTAGATTCAATAGCCTCCAACATTACAAGGTTCACTGGTGGCACACTGCAATTGCAAAACCTTTGACTGTGTATGTATCTGCTTCTTCTTAGTCCAAAGAGAAATATATTCTTTCCTTTTTTTTTTTCTAAGCAACCTCAATAGGGAGGTGGGTCATGCCCATGCACTGTACTCTGTAGAATGATTGTGAGGACAGTATGCAATATGTCAACTTTCAAAGAAAAGAAAAGGGAAAGAAAAAAAAATGTAATGTGGATTTAGAAAGGTTAATGTGTAATTGTTTGATCAATCTTATATACCTATATGTATTAATCTAAACTGATCTGATGATGAAAATATGTAATATAACCATTGTTACATTTAAACAATAAAAAAATTGAAACAAAAAAAAGAATTGCAAAGAAAGAAGTTAAGCTATCATTAATTGTAGACAGTATGACGCTCTACATGGCAGACCCAGAAAACTCCACCAAGAGAGTCCTATGGTTAACAAATAAACTCAACAACATAGCAGGATACAAAAACCAGTAGCACTCCTCTACACAAGAAACAGACTCAGGAGGAAATTAGAGAAACTATGTCCTTCATGATGGCATCCAAACAATGAAATACTTATGGATTAATCTTACAAAGGAAGTAAAAGATCACAATGAAAATGATAATACTCTGAAAAAACAGATGAAAGATTTCAGAAAATTAAAAGGTATTCTTAGTTCTTGAATAAGAAGAACAAACTTTGTGATAATGGCCATAGTCCCCAAATTTTTATACAGATTTAATGCAGTCCCTATCAAAATACCATCAGCATACTTCGTAGGTCTCCTCTTGAGTGTTTTTCCAGAAAAACTGAAAACATACTATAGTGGTATATGAACATCCATGTTTATAGCAGCAGAAACTGTCATAGCTAAATTTTGGGAACAACCCAAACACCTGAAAAAAAGATGTGGTACTTTTATTTTATTGTTTTTTAAGAATTTTTTTTTTCTTGTTTCAGAACTTTTGTTTGTTTGTTTATTTATTTTTATGGCCGGCTCAGCCTGCCCTGAAGGCAGGGCTGGCGCAGCATGTGGTGTTGGGGATCGAAGCACGTTCCCTGCAGCCGTCTAAGCTTTCCTAAGCAGGCGCTTTAGACCACTGAGCCATCCTGCCAGGCCCAGATGTGGTATTTTTATACAAGGGAGTATTTTTCACCTATAAAGAAACATAAACTTGAGGCTTTTATATGTAAATGATACAACTAAAGACTATACTCGTAAGTAAAATAAATCAGACTCACCTGTGTAAATGCCATATTATCTCCCTAGTGGAAGAAACTGAAAGAATAAATGAAATCTGAAAGGTACAATAGATACAGTAAAATGGAAAGGAAATGAACAAAAGGAGTAAAGGGAGAGAAGGAAAAAGTAAGGGAGAACCATGTAAGTATATACACAGTGTAGCTGATTGTACTACTAATTTCTGTCAGTTTTTTGAAGGGTGTAGTTAATGCTTTAAAATTTTACTTTGACCAATTTTAGCTACTAGTGTGTCTAATCTGAACTCCCCTGAAGATAGTAATGCTCAATGTAATCACCATTAAATATCTTTCATCTTGTTTTTCTTCTTTATTAAAAGGTGCGCCCTTTCCATTGTCTTATCTACTATTTTTATACTCTCTTTAAGATAAATTTTAAAAAATAAAAAGTACAAGAAAAAAATGAAGGCTTATTGAAGAGTTAATGTTTTAATTTTTTCATCAATCTTGCATGCCTATATCTGATAGTTTGAGCAACATAGCTGGTGATAACAATATATATTATAACCATTGTTAATTTCTGTCTGTTACTGTTCTTTCTTTGCTGGGAGAAATATCTGACACCTAAAGCGAAGGAAGGAAATATTTATGTAGCTCACAGGCAGTGAAGATTTCAGTCCATCCTCAGATCACTCCAAAGCAGAACAGCACATGGCAGAGGGCAACCCTTCATGACAGCAGCAATGAGCAAGAAAGCAAAATGGCGGGAGCACCAGTAAGGACAGCTACACAGAGCAAGTCTGTCTCCCTCATGCTACATTCAAGCTCTCCACCCCAGGATGGGTGTGACAGTCACACTCATGATCCCAGTGGCACTCATACCCATAATCCCAGTGGATCATGAGTTAATTGCAAACTCTAGGAGACTGCACTACGGCTGCATGAGGCTTTGGGGGACAACTAAAACCATAACAATTTAGTATTCTTATTCTGAAATTCTGTACCATATTTATTGTTTCATGTTGTATTGTTTTTGTCTTTGTTTTGTTATTTGTTGTTTGTTTCTTTCTCTTTAAAATAATTTTTTAAAAAAAAAAAAAATAGGAGCCCAGTTGAACAAAACGCTAAAGCCAGCTTTCATGATGAAGTTATTTGATAGACTTTCTAAACTTGAATTTTGATTTTCATGACTATTCTGGTGCAAAAACATTACATACAAGTGACAAAGGTCAGAGGCTGACAAAATATGGAGTAAAGTTCTGTATAAAACAATTATACTGCTATAAGAATTAAAGAGAAGTGAATATGCCACAACCATTTTTTTAGATTCTTTAAATTATCAAAGATTGGGGGGCTGGGGAGATAACTCAGTGGCACAAGTGCCTGCCTGGCAAGTGTAGGATCCTGAGTTCTATCCCCAGTACCTCAATAAATAAACAAATAAATAAATAATTGGAAGATATTTTTTTCTTCTCTTAAACTATGCTGACGTATTAAGAATGAAACCTGCCCAGAAACATGGAGTGACAACTTGCTTCTGTCATAGGTTGAGTGAAAAATTCAGTTTTGTGACTGTGACTGGAAAACTCATCATCAGGCACCTTAATACCCTTGATGATTCCATGTGGGAGCTTCTATGTTCACATAACCCCCAAAAAATGTTTTGAAAAGGAACTTACTAGTATATATTAAAAGCATATTGACCAGTGTTTAGTGATTCATCTGTAAGTTCCTGGTCATCTCCTTATCACAATGCTTGAAGTGACAGTGCAGTGACTTTAATATTTTTATTAACAAAACAATATCTGAAAGAGTAGTTCTCTTCTGGAAGTTAATGTATTGTATCATAAAAAAGTAAATTATCATCTAGAGATCCTAAAAACTCAACCATTAGAAAAAGGAGATGACTTCTAACATTTTGACACTGATGTCTGGGGTACTGTAATTTAATTCTAATTCTATCATTTTTCTGCTTCTCTCATCTGCGTAATTTAGATCAGACACTATTCTTCATAGCATCATGTCAAATTCCTTCCTATTTGGCTTATGAGGACATCACTTTTCAAATGGAAGTATATTCTTGTTGATAACAAAAGCAGCGTAATCACATTAATGCTCTTTCACAACTTGATAAAGTCAATGGTGATTTCTTCAACATAGTTCAAGTTTATTTATTTTTTTAAAGAATTTTTTAATTTAAATTTGTCTTTTTTTTCTTGTTTTAGAACTTTTGTTTGTTTATTTATTTATTTTTATGGCTGGCTCAGCCTGCCCTGAGGGCAGGGCTGGCACAGCATGTGGTGCCGGGGATCAAACCGCGGTCCATGTAGCCGCCCACGCTTTCCTAAGCAGGCACTTTAGATCACTGAGCCATCCTGCCGGGTCCTAGTTCAAGTTTAGTAAAAATAATCCATATGATAAAAAGTACCCTTGATAAAATGTTTCTTTTCAATATATGGGAACATAGTAAGCTTTAGAAAAAGTAAACTGGCATCATTCTTAAATGACTATATGAATAGATTAAGGGGAAGGTCAGAATGTACCACTACATTTCTAATTGTTATGATTAGAATCGTCATTTTCTCTAATGTTCTTATCTGAAACACAAGTATATATTTTATATATAAATACATGATGTGCCTTATATATTATATGCAAAATAACATATACTCACATATACCTTATTTACATACATATTTTGTGTGTATATATATATGCATATATATATATATACATATATATATATATATATATATATATATATCAACTACAAAATCTTAGGTTACATATAGTAATCCAGAGATTATTATTTTAGCTCAAGTAACTACTTGACTGAATCCTCGGAGTGCATTCTCTCTTATATTTCTTGCCAAACAAACACAGTTTCATCGTAAAAACATACTGATGCTTTCCAGATAAAGTAATTGAGT
The DNA here is from genome assembly GCA_004027025.1 of Myocastor coypus. NCBI lineage: Eukaryota > Metazoa > Chordata > Mammalia > Rodentia > Myocastoridae > Myocastor > Myocastor coypus. Next base: position 4,330 of record PVJA010031865.1, read on the forward strand.
TGAAGCACAAAAATGATTGCGGCAATTTCTCCTGTTTACGAAAATGAGCACACCTAGCTCCTATTAGGTTTTGAGAGGCCAAGTGAATGAAAGATTTGTTCTTCTGGTCTCTGGTGGCTCCTGCTTGGCCCTTAGCAGCACAAAGCCATGGTGATGTCCTATAGATAAGCGTGTCCAGTCCGGGTGACTCTGTTCTGCTAGACACCTAGTTCATTCGCCCTAGTGCTATCAGTTTCCTCAGTTGTTAGATATGTGGTCTCACAGAAAATGAAATATTTCACAAGGAGAAGAGTTGTGGTTAATTCTGTCAGAATTCCCTTTGACATGGGCCTTAATGGAAAGCTTTTAGGGGATCATAGAAATTTCCTTTTATGAATTTAACTTCTAGAACTTGGCAATATTTTTGGAATTATTTCATTATCTTGTAACAATAATTAATATCATTTTACCCATAAATTTAATAAAATCTCTTCTTGAATGTATAACAAATATAAAGCTCCCCTTGGAAAAGCTTTTGAAGCAATAACTATATATGTTTAGTACTAACTGGGCAAAGTAATGATCATTTCATTTCTTATAGCATCACAGTTAGTGGTGGTGTTATTTATAGATGTTTTCTTTGTGTTTTAAGAATGTCTATGTTCTGGATCAAAATATAATTGTTCAATTCCACATTATTGACAATTTTAAATTACAAATATAAAATATATTTACTTTTTTTTTTTTTTGGTATTGGGAATTGAACTCAGGATCTTGTACTTGCTGGGTAGACACTGTGCTGGTGAGATATACCCCTGGCCCTGAAACACAGTCAGTTATTTATAAATGTAGCTATTTTTCTAGTATAACCTGGCTGAGCACGATCTTCTTTCTCAGTTGCACACTGCTGTGACCAATGTGTATAGGTAGTAGTGCATGGTCACCAATGCTTGGGTTAGTTGCCTTCTGTGAAAACAGGCAGCACTAGGAAGAACCTGAAAGGAGAAGGCTCTACATCAGGAGCCGCTGAAGTCCCCGAGACCTGGAGCTCTTCTGTGTGAGGCAGAGAGGAGTGGCCCGGCATGATGCAGTGAGGAAGGCAATGGAAGGCCGGGGACAGCTTGCTGAGCACAACAAGTGGTGCTGAGGGTAGCTTGAGGCCTTTGTCTTCTGAGATACAAACCCATCTTAACAAAATTATGTGCCTGCACTGGAAGATTTTATTGGAAGCCATCCCATTTCCTGATATTCAGTAGCCCATGTTCTCTGGCCTGACCAAGACACCACAGAATACTACATTTGTGGAGAGTTTGGGGAATGTTACGGAGAAGCAGAGCATGGTCTTGTTTTTCCTCACAATCCTTGGTGAATCCCTCTTTAAAAAAAAGGAACTTCTACCAAAAGCCAGGGGCCCTTTATTTTTCCAGACTAAAACCTGCAGTTATTGTGCAGAACTTCCTTATTCTTGTGGTCATGTCATAATTCTCTGTGGGAGGGTTTAGAACTCCAACCATTGTGCCCCAATTTCATGAACAGATTCAGTAAGTGACTCTTAACCCTACCAGTGGTGCTTAGTAAACCCCTGGATAGTGCCTGTCCTTGGCACAGGCATATTAACAATTCTTAACAAAGGAACTATGTTATTTCAGTGTCTCAAGCAATTTTAAAGCATAAATAAAAATGCACAAAATTTTAGCATATAAGAAGAAAAATGTGATATAAAATTGATGTGATAATTGAAATTTTGATGTCCAATTTTGTTTAATTTGTCTTAACATGTGATAAGCTATTAGTTCAATCAAGACCTTCAAATATTCACTAATATTCATTTATTTATTTACTGTAGTACCGGGGGTTGAACTCAGGACCCTGCACTTTCCAGGAAAGCACTTACTCTACTGAGCTATCTCCCCGGTCCCAGTAATATTTTGGAAGTTGGAGGTGAAATTAACTTGTGTTAACAATTTTACTGCAATTTTCTAAAATTTGAGATAAAATACAGAATTCCTCTGTAAATTCTTAAGCTGAAACAAAGTTATATGAAAAATAATTTCTAAAAATTGAAATTTTGTATTTATTAAGACAAATTGATCCTAAAAGTTTCTAGAGGAAAATGAAATAACAAGATTGAACTTCAAATGAATGTTCTCAATGTCTCTTTTACCCTTCAGATAAATTAATGAACTTTCCATTTTCATTAACATACACACAAAATGGGATATTTATGAAGATAAATGACTTCATTTGCACTTGCAGTTCTAGTGTGATGAGATTGAGTAATGCCAAAATAATCTTTGAAACACAAAATAGAGAAGACTATCTGGGAAAATGGACCAAAGACTAAAAGTGGACCAAATTTATAAAACTGCTAACGACCAGGACCTGTCTAGGTAATCCGGCCAATGAGCCATTGTTTATAACTGTGGTGACTGAACCTATTTAACAATATTTCTGAGATATCCTAACAAAGAGTAAAAGGATGAACTAATTGAAAAATCAGTGATCTATAGAAGAAGTGGGTCATAGGGAACTGGCATCTGCAGACCTGGAGAGAGAAACAGGCAAATACAGAGAATTGAAACTTATCAGGGGAGAAACCCAGAAAGGCGAATTTCAAAGCCCTTTCCTGAGCTCAGAAAACCTGAGCTGCTACAGGCTTGATGTAGACAACTCTCACAGTTAAATATAAACAGACCTCCAGCGCTTGGAACTTTTACTTTCAGAAGTTTGATTTAACTCTTTCAATGAATATAAGAAGCATATATGTTGAAATATATCATTGAAGAATGTTTTATAAAAAGATCTGCTCTCAACAGAAACTATTTAACTGCAGCCAAGCTTGCTGATTCCTCTCCAGAGGCTGACACTGGGGAAGGGACATATTCAACTCCAGCCCGCTCTAGCCATCCTTGTTCCACCTCAACAGGGAAAAGGAGAAATTCAGAAACACTATGGAAACTGGTGGCCCAGACACACAGCCTTATAGAAGACTGAGGCCTAGTCATAACCCTGTGAAAAACACTCCTCTCTTTCCACATCTCATCACCACAATACCTAAGGTCAATGTATAGAACTTGCTTAAACACAATCCCCCATGTTTACCAGTGAAGAAAAATTACAAGGCATACTAAAAGGTAAAAAATCCAGCTTAAAAATATAGCAAGCATTAGATCAATACTTGTATATTAATGAAAATTTATAGTTATCTAGCTGGGAATTTAAAAGAGCCTCAGTTATTATGCTTAGGGCTCTAGTGGATAAATTTTAGCATTCAAGAAGAAAAATGTGATAGAAAAGTGATGTGATACCCAATCCAGAAATGAGCATCTGAGAGGAACACACACTTCTCAGAGAAACAAATTCAGCAAGCCTATAAATACACGAAGAAATTCTCCGCATCGCTAGCCATTCGTGAAATGCAAATGAAAACAGCACTTAGATACCATCTCACCCCAGAAGGAATAGCTATCACAAAGAAATCAACCAACAACAAATGCTGGAGAGACTGTGGGGAAAGAGGAACCCTTCTCCACTGCTGGTGGGAATGCAGATTGGTGCAACCATTATGGAAAGCAGTGTGGAGGATCCTTACAAAACTAGAACTGGAAATCCCACTCAATCCAGCTATCCCCCTACTGGGAATTTTCCCAGAAGAACTGAGAACTTCATACCATAGCGATATCTGTGCACCTATGTTTATAGCAGCTCAATTTGTAATAGTCAAATCTTGGAAACAACCAAAATGCCCGTCCTTTGAAGAATTGTTGAAGAAACTGTGGTATTTTTATACAGTAGAATATTACTCAGCTATAAAAAATGATAAGCTGGAAGACTTCATATATAAATGGATGTATATTGAACATATACTCATTAGTGAAATAAACCAGACCTACATGTGCAAATATCATATAGTATCCCTAATATAAGAACTCTAAATTTCTTTCTTTCCTTACAAATATCAGTTGGAAGGTGTGTCATGCTCAAACCCTGTGCTCTGTATAACTATCGTGAGAACAATATGCAGTGTGTCAACTGTTAGAAAAAAAGTAATGTTTATTGAAAATGTTAATGTTTAATTGTTTGATCAATCTTATATACCTATATCTATTAATCTGAACTGATCTTATGATGAAAATATGTAATACAACCATTGTTAAATTTAAAATAAATAAATAAATAAACATTTTGAATTAAAAAAACAGAAAAAAAGAAAAGTGATGTGATAATTGAAATTTTAATTTCCAATTTTGTTTACATTGTTGCAAAATTTTGTAAGTTATTAGATCAACCAGAACCTTCAAATGTACACTAATAATTTAGAAGTTGAAAGTTAAATTGACTGTTATAAACGAAGTGAGCAAGGATGGCCTGGCATAGGGGTGTGACAGAAGGGAAAGAGTTCATTGCAGAGCAAGTAGTACGAAAGCAGCAGCAAGCAGTAGCACATCTTCCTTTCTTCTGTCCCATCGAGGCTACAAGCCTATCAGATGGTGCTACCCACATCCTATGTGGGCCTTCAGAGAGCAGAGCCAGTTATCGCACCTTAATCCATATTCACATAGCTTTAATGCACATCTATACACCCTAGATCCAGCCCCCTTTGACAAGGTCCATTGATGAGTGCACTTGGCTTTGGGAGGTGTCCGAGTACAAGCCATAACATACTCCTTGGCATCTTTCCAAAGAGTTTAAAGCATAGTTTATAAGCTTTCAATTCCAAAATTTTTACACAGAGATCTATATGAATTTATTCCAAAATTTAGAAGAAATCAGGAAGTCCATTTGTGGGTGTATAGTAATTAAGAGGAAATGTGCTATGAAGCCAAAACACTTGTACCTTGTTATACACACTTAATATTTTTTTATGATTTGAGGGTAGATGGCTGCATTTGTGTTTGTATGATAAAGTTGACTGTGGTCACCTTTGTCACCTAATGCAGAGTTTGTGAACAGAAGCAAGATTTTGCTGAATGCTTTTGTTCATGGATGACTTGTTGCAAATAGAAGGATGGATTTGTGAGTCAAGGTATGACTGTACCCAGGAATAAACTAAAAAGGAGGTAAAGACCTATTCAAGAAAAGCTATAAAACACTGAAGAAACAAATTGAAGAAGACAGGTGAAAGGAAGGTTTATCATGTTCATGGTTCAGCAGAATTAATATTGCTAAAATAGGCATATTACCAATAGAAATATACAGATTTAATAAAATTCTCATCAAATTTTCAGTGACACTCTCCACAGAAATAGAATAATACCAATCCTACTATTCATTTAGCAGTATAAAAAATCCCAAATAGCTACAGAAATCCTGAGCAAAAGAGGGAATGTTGAAATAAGGAATCATGATACCTTATTTTAACATACATTACAGAGTTATAGGCAGATCTACAGACAAATGGAACAGAAGATGAATCAAAACAAAACTCACCAGTTTTGCCTTCTGATTCTTTACATAGGTACATAGGTACCACAAATATACACTGGAGAAAATATAGGAGATATGTGGTGGGAAAATTTGATAAATTGGTCATATATATATGTATATATATATATATATATATATATATATATATATACATATATATATGACCTGATCCTATCAAACTGCTAGAAGAAAACATAAGAAAAATACTTCAAGATAATTATAGAGACATTGACTTAGGACAAATCAAGAAATAATAGCAAGAATGTACTAATGAAGTCACATCAAACTAAAAGCCTTCCACATAGCAAAGCAAATGACACAAAGAGTAAAACCAGCCAAAAGAATAAAATGTGAGAAAGCCTTTCCTAGGTTCTCTTTGGGTTAATATCCAAAATATATAAAAATTCAAAAACTTAAGGCCAACATAAAAAGTTTAATTAATAAGTAGACAACAAGTTGAACAGATAATTCACAAAAGAGCTTCAAATGGCCAAAATTATATGGAAAATATTAAAGATGTTTAGCTATCAGGGAAATTCAAATCAAGTCTACACCGAGATTGCACGTCATCTTAAGGTGCAGGTCGATCATCAAGAACAAAAAGTATGAAGTGATAGCAAGGATACAGATAGAGAAAAAGGGACCCAATAAACTTTTGATGAGGATGTAAGTTGATTCAGACATTATGCAAATCAGTACGGAAGTTCCTCATAAAACAAAATACAGAGCTGCCAAATGATCCAGTTATGTCACTTCTTGGTAATCCACTGAGAGAATTCAAGTCAGTGCCCAGTAGACAGACCTGCACACCTATGTGAATCCTAGTACAATTAGCAATAGCCAAATTACAGATGATTCATGGGTAAAAGCAATGAAACAATGAATAAAGGAAAATATAGAAGAATGGATAAAGAAAATGTATAGGTACAAAATGAAATATCTTTTAGCAACCATAATGAGGAACAAAATTATACCTTCCACAGGAATAAATGGATGAAATCAGAGACCATGTCGAACAAAATAAATGAGACTCAAAAAGAAAAACAATATATACTTTCCTTCAGGTGTGAAATCTAGATAAAAGTACATGAAAGCCAAAGGAGACAATTAGGAGGCAACAGACGAAGGCAAGTGAGAAGGGAGGGTGTCAAAGGATTTAATATTTGAGATGAGGATGCCACAATGAAGCAGTGCAATTAATATGCAGTAGAGAAGAGAAGATATCCCAAAAAAGAGGAAGGGGAAGGTGAGGAAAAGAGGGAGAAAAATGATTAATATCTATATGTACCAGTTCTGCAGTATGGATGCAATTATTGTAAATCCCAAATATATGCTACTGATAAAAGTAAAATAGAAATTTAGAAAGCTCTAAGTGTATGTTTTATTACATTTATTAAATATTTTATTTATTTATTTATTCATTCATTCATTTATTATGTATCTGATACAGGGTCTGGCTACACATTTCAGACTCACAGTGTTCCTCCTGTTTTCACCCTTCCCAGAGCTGAGATTATAGGCATGTGACACCACTCCAGGTCTTCGTGGGCTCAGCACACCTGGGGGTGAAGCAGGCATAGTATGTGGTGCTAGGGACTAAACCTTGGTCTCTGAGCTTGCATAAGCAGGCATTCAGTCTGCTGAGCTATCTCTAGGCCCTCTAAATCTATATTTTAAATGAAAGAAATTAATCTGCAGAGGCTACTATGTTGTTCCAGTACAACAACATCCTAGGAAAATCAAAATTATCTGCACAATAGAAAGGTAAATGGTTGCTAGAAGTTAAGGGTGATGGAGAGATAACTACATAGAACATAAAAATATAGAAATAAAACTATACTGTATGTGATACTGTAATGGCACATAAATGCCATTATGCATTTATTCGAGCCCACTATATATATAAAACCATGAGTGATCCATGAATTCACTTATGATCCTGGAGTGATAATGATATGCCAGTGAACTAATATAAATATATCACCTAAGTGGGAAATATTAATAATTAGTGCAGCTATGCATATAGGGGGCAGGGGATATGAAGAAGTCTTTGAATTGCCCTGCTAATTTTTCTGTGAACCTGAAACTGCTTTAAATAATGTATACTTAGAAGTATCAAATCAGAAATGTCTTTTAAATATCAGAGATGATAATCTTATAAATTACTTCTGTGATATTCAGCCTGCATTGTATTGTTCTCAACACAAACATCATTCTTCTTGTTTCATAATTCTGTAATTAATGAAACATCTCAATAATTCTCATTTCTCTAGCAGAATGCTGTCCTTGGGAACTACGTATCTTGGCCGCACCTCTTCACTGCTCAGAGACTGCTCAGTTTTTAGGATCCTCCAGACCACTGATTACCTATATCTTCACTTATAGCCCTCTTTTATGGCATTCTTTCTCTGACATGGGTTGAAAATGTGAATCCAGGATTCTGCTCCACCTCACGCATCACTTGTCATTTTTCTTCCATGAGTTGTATCCCAGATACATTCTTCTCAATTGTGTCCTTATCCCACACTTCACACTGCACTCAAAAAACAAGAAAGGGAAGAAAATTAGGGGAGGGGAAGGAAAGTGAGAGAAAGAAAGAAGAGGAAATGACATTCCAAAAAGCAAGCCAGCCATTCCCTAATTACTTATTTGCTTGACCTAGTCCTCAGCCTTTTCTCTAGCGTCTTCAGGCTGATTCTCACCCATAAGCTCCTCACCTCCAATTAGAGACACTAATTTTTCTCTTGCACAGATTTGTGTGTGTGTGTGTGTGTGTGTGTGTGTGTGTGTTTGTGTGTGGACATAGTAATACAGTGTTGTTTGGTAGACCCTCATCTCTACATATGACAGTTTCCATGAAAAAATATTGTTCAATTTATAATTATCAGAAGCAAAAGAAGATCAGTTGTCTATGGCACTAAGATAAATGCTTTAGAAAAATGAACTTGATAGCACTGGTTCTTGTCCTTCAGAAGTTATTTTATGACATATAAAATAAGATTAACACATATGTTTTCAGATAAGATTGCTTAGTATTTGAAGGGAATGTAATTTGTTATAGTTATAGCTCAAGTTCTTCAGGAGGTCATATGAAGAATAATGTTAAATTAGTATGTTCTTATTTCAAAAAATTTATTAAATGTATTCATCAATTTTTTGTGAGGTCAATGATTGATGTCAGAGCAGTGGAACAGAACTTTGCAGTGGGTTTCTAAACATGGTAGAATGCTCATCACTACCCCTGCAGTATTCCTTTTCTCCCTCTTTACCATAATTCTGTTTCTGTTCTTTAATAGTGATTTCAGAATTTAAATTTTATGATTCTAAAACAAACACTATGTATTCTATGCAATTCTGAAAAATTTTTCATCATTGAAAAATGAATGCTCAATATATAAGTACTGTCTCAGAAAATGCTAAGTTTATACTCGTAATAAATCATTATCAGTTAATTTTTACATGTTACTGACCCATATTTGTTGCACTACTATGATAGATTAAGCAAAATTAGTCTTAATCCTTATTGCATAAATATGATTTTTATATATGAAAGAAAAAAGACTCAAAATGTTCAAAGAAAATGATACTAGAAAATATCTAATGTGTCTATAGCTAATTATTCTCTGGGCAATATTATAGTAAGGCAAGATTATGTGGAAGAATTTTTCTTTAGCTTTATATGATAGACTGTGAGATTGGGTCACAAAATTCAAATCAATTATAGAGTAAGCAATGTGTTGAATTAATCAAAAAGAAACATACTAGAACATCTGTTATTCTCACAAAGTTTGACAAATGCTTTCCAAGAATAATGGAAGAATAAATTTGAATAGAGCACCAGGGATATAGCTTAGTGGCACAGAGCCTCCCTGGCAAGCCCAAGGCCACGATTCCTGGTACCACCAAAACCAAACCAAACCAAACCAAACCAAGCAAAACAAAAAACTTGAGTTGGGTCACAGAAATGGTAATACAAGGATCATAAAACAAACTAATCACAGACTGCAAACTGGGGATCATTTATTCTTTGAAAAGTTCTACAACTTCAAATAAGCACAACAGGAGACTTCGATACAGGTGTCCCCAATAGACGTACAGAATTAAAGGAAACAGTCCTTAAAGAATAAAAGGGTAACATAACAACAATGACTCAACCCATAGAGACTTTCAATAGAGAAAAGTAAAATACGAGATTAAACCATAACTGACATTGAGAGCTGACAAGAATAACCAAAATGCAAAATTCATGAGTTTAATAACAGATTTTCAAAGAGGCAAGAATAGAAGACTAGAAGCTAGATCAATAGAAATTTCCAAATTTGTGAAAAATATTAAGGAAAAATACTCAGATGTCTTTGATAGTTTATGAATCACATGACATAACTATAATGGTAAGGTCAGACTTTATCATAGTTGCTATTTTATTTTCTTGTTAAAATGAAAAAAAATATAAAAACACTGATAAAAAAGGCTTTTACCACAGAAACCTAGTAGAAACTAAATATCTCCAAAGTGAAAAGTAATAATAATATTTGAAGTAAAAATTAGAAACATGAAAAAGTAGGAGAGTAAAAGCATACAAAACTGAAAGATTATTTGTAAAACAATATTGAGAAACTTTTAATTAGCCAGCTCATGAAAAACAGAAAGGACAAGGAATGAAAGAACATTACTGTACATGTTTATGTGAAATTACAAGTGTCTACTAATGGGAAAGCCCTGAACTGTCTGCCTACAATTAGACAAACCAGACCAAGTGTTCAAATTCCTAGAAAGACACAATTTATCAGAACGTCTTAAAAACTAGATTTAAAGAACTAAGTAAATCTCTGCCAAGTAAAGTCATACAATTTTTATCTGCAAGCATAAAAAGTTCAAGTCCAAATGAGTTGACAGGTGAGGAAAAAGTAATATTCATAGTATACCTACCACTTAAGAAATAGTAGAGGGGAACAGATTTGACCTCATTTAATGAAGCTGATATGACTGACCATAATACCAAAGTTCTCTCACAGAGGAAAACTAATCTAATATCCCTCGTAAAAATACATGTTTTTATCCTTTAAAAATATATATTAGCAGCTAGAAACAAAAGATATATTTAAAAAGATTATGTACTATGAACAAGAGGAATTTATCCTGGGAGTTCAAGGTTAATTTAGTAATCAAAAGTATATTCATAGAATATACATTATCAATGGCAGAGAAACAAAAATTACCACCATAATGGTTGCAGAAAGAGCATTTGACAAAATTAAGTAGTTGCTAAAAATTTTTGAAACTCTTCACCCAATTAAGAACAGATGAAGGGGCTGGGGAGATAGCTCCGAGGCACAAGTGCCTGCTGGGCAAGTGCAAGGTCGTGAGTTCGAACCCTGGTCCCACAAAAAAACAAAACAAAACAAAACAAAACAACAACAACAACAAAAGAACAGATGGAGCATCTGCAAAACAAAACACTACAACCAATGTTATCTTTGAAGCCCTCAAACCATCAATCATGTGTGAGGATTTGAAAGGATATTTTCTGGAAAGCAAGTTTCAAAAATCCTATTTCCCAAGCATTCTTTCTCAGGATACTACTGAAAACACTACTTCACTAAACTGAGGGAAACTCAGAGGCAGAAATGCACCGAGAGAGAGGACAAGAGAACCAACACAGGAGAGGAAGGGCATCCAGGAGAGAGATGCTTGAAGCTGAGAGTGGTTCACAGGGTCCAGAAGCACTATCTTTGGGAAGATAGTTCTGAAAGAATGTGTGGTAAATCTGTGTGGAGAAGATGAAGACACATACCAACGACCTTGGCATTGAATTAGTCATAATGACAGAGCTAGCTCATGGAAAATAAGGCAAACAACACAGATGCATCAACACAAAGAATACCAAAGGGAAAACAGTTGAGTAGGAAAGAAAAAGGAAACAGTTACTTTTTCTTGACTTTCTATTAATTGTATTTGCACAATCAGACTAACATAAAGACAAGATGAAGTTATTATTGGGGAATGGAAGTAAAAATAGCATCTTTTAGTAATAACAGTAAAGAAAGAAGAGAGGCTTATGACTTTTATTTCTAAATGAGAATTCAGCCATGTAAAACCGGAAAAAAATCATATAATAGGCATGCTATTTAGGGTCATGGAGGTGAATACCAAAATAAATATTAAGGTTCATTAAAAAATTGCTTCTGGAAAGACAAATATGTGAGCTTGGACTGGAGGTTAGACTTTTTTAACATGTAAATTGTTTGATTCTTAAACTGTGCATGTATAACTGTGACAAAAATAATTTAACAGAGAAAAAAAGGACACTGTGAGATGTCCATGTTGTTCATTCGTCACCTTCCTCCTTCTTGACATATTCCATCCTTTATAATAAGAGGAAGGCCTATTAATTTCCTTTCCTCATCTTTCTTAGCTACTTCAAAGAAATTATTGAATTTTAGAAACATGAAGTATGATGCTAGCTTGAGCAGGAGCTTAAAATTCATTTCCAAAAAAGTTATATATGTGCATTTGAGAAAAATTGAGGTGACAGAAGATGATAAGGCAGAAAGCTGAATAAGAAAAGGGGATCAAGGCTTTGCCTCTCCCTACATCACCTAAAGGGGCTGAAGGCCAGAAACTAACTATAGAGGGAATCACACATTATTAAAGTGTCTCAAAACCCCAACTCTTAAGATCTTTTTATTATGGAATATATTGGGGATTGATGCAGTTGAACTAAAATCCAATACAGCAAATTGGTTACAACTTCTAACTCCAGCATTTATTGTTAGTGAGCTATCTTAGGCAACATTGGGTCTCCAAAGGGAATGTTTTAGTTGAAATCGGATCACTTGATTAAAGTGAACTCAGACTGTGTCATGTGCCACAATCATGAATATACATAGTCTCTTTATCTCCAGTTTCTGTGTTGTGTCTGCCTCAATGCCCTGAATTGATTCAAATACTTACTTTCTGTGATCATTTTGACTTTAGGGAATAACCAGAAGTTTCAGGGTGCCACATCCAGTGAATAAGGCTAGTGAGCACATGACATATTTTAATGAGTCTATCCCTTTGAAGACACTAGGCAGCAGGAATATATATGTATATATGTATGTATGCATATATATATATATATATATATATATGTATCACTCTAGCAATGAATTTATACACTTTAACACTCTAACAATAAATTTATATAGTGTCTTATACATGTAAGTTATCTAACTCTATCATTCATCAGGATCTTGCACTTTCATATCTGTCTTACTCAAAGAACAGAGCAACTGCAACAGTCAAAGTATGGAGTCTGGAGCAGGAGTGTAGCATTAACACTCAAACACACTTAGCTTTTACCAGTATAAAAATAGCTGTCACTGCCTTAAAGATGACCTTATGAGCAATAAGATCTTGCAGTCTATTCCAGAAGTCCTAGTGAGCATTTTAAATAAATTTCAATGACTTGATGTTCAAGCCTGAACTAGATATTTAGTGTCTTCATTATTGCAAATTTGATTCTTTGACCCGGGGTAGAGTTGTCCTCTAGAATTTTTGTGTAAGCCATAGGAACATCAGTGCCAGTAACCCACACGGCAGGAGCATCTAAGAAATTGAAAACAAGGCCTTCCATGATCATGGAACAGGTTTCAGCTCCTGCTCTGAACTGCGGCCAACCTCCTTCCACAGTTACAAGATGGTTAGTCTTCATGATACTGGCTTCCATAGTTTCACTGTCCATTGATTTAATGGTATGCAAATTGAACTCCTCACAGTCAACTCCCTCTTTAGACAGTACTGTTCCAGCTTCTAAGCAATGACCCATAGGGAAACCACAGTTATATGTGTCCCTTGCCTTTCTACTTTGACTTTTCCAATGGAAATCAGAAAATCCTTTGACCGAGCTTCTGCAGGGAATTCAAAAGGAACTCTAAGCATCAGTTAATTCTCTAGTACAACCACCGAACTGTTACCCAAATGGCTGAATTTAATGAGTCCTTTAGCATCTTCTGAATTCCAGGGGCTGACCACCTTCCAGCCATGGCAATGCCTACGCCAAGCAACAAAACACTGTGAGTGCTGGGCAGTTAAACCTGCCAGGGCCCCATTGGGCCTCCTGAAGATGACGGGCACAGGATGGAGGCTCCCCAACATGTAATAGGTTTTTGTGACCCAATTTACAACCTGGCCAATGCTTGCTTAGAGAAACTGAAGATCATAAATTCACAAATGGACTACAATCCAGTCATAGCTATACCCACAGCAATTCCAGCAAAGTTTATCTCTGATGTGGGTGTGTCTGTAATTCTCTTGTCTCCATACTTCTTCCACAGGCTCAGGTTAACCATGTATGTCCCATCATGTTAGCTATCCTCTCATACCTTGGCTTATGGCATCGCCAACAGTCACCTGCAGTGTCGCGGGAGCTGTTCAGTGAAGATGCCTCTTCAGCAGCCCCAAAAGCTGCTGCAGGTGCCTCTTCACAAAGATCGACAACATTGCCATCTTCCCCGTGTCCTCTAGCCACCCTCACTATACATTTTTTTTAATCAATACTCACAGAAATAGGTAGAAAAGAAGACTTTCATACTTATCTAAGAAGGTGGCCAGAAGAAGGAGTTAAGTGTGTTTGAGATGGAGGGCAGTGCTTAGAGGCAAATTAATAGTAGTGTGTTTTTTATTAGAAAAAAAATTTTAAAATTAAAACATTCACAGAATATTGCAGTCAGCATTTGCATGTTACAAAAAACAGAAAAGGGAGTCGGGGGCAAGATATATATCTATGTATGTAAGCAGGATAATTTGGACAGCTGTACTATGTGGTTTTTTTTTTTTTTTTTGGTCTTTTTGAAACAGGGTCTTGCTATGCAGTTCAGGCTGGCCTTGAGCTCACTTTTGTAGCCCAGGCTGGTCTCAAACTTGCACCAATCCTCCTGCCTCAGCCTCCCAAGTGCTGGGACTACAGGCGTGAGCCACCACGCCCGGCTTGTACTATGTGTTCCTGCTGGTCTATGGAAAAGAGTATATAATGTTTAATTTTTGTCTCCTTTTTTCAATTGTTTATACTTTTTCTCTTCTTAATTTCTTATACTTTTATTTCTGTTTTTTCTTTCTTCTTCCAATTTTGCATACATTGTCTGGTAATGTGAACAACTGGTTGAAAGACAACATCATGTATTACAATAAATACTGTAAAATTCATATTACTTCGTTAGTGAAATTCTGTATGAGTTGTAATTTTTCTGTTTTAATACTATTTTGTGCTCTCTTTAAAAAATAAAAGATAAGGGCCAACCAAATAGCTCAGCAGACGAAAGTGCCTGCTTAACAGAGCACAGCGGCTGAGGTTTGATTCCAGGGGTGCAGGGCTGGCCCCACCCCCAGGATACGTTGAGACAGTGATGGAGATGGGCACGGTGGAGCGTGCCTGCAATCCCAGCTCTTGGGAGGCTGAAAACAGGAGAATCGCTGATTTCAATCTACGTAGTGAAACTCTATAGACCCTGGGCTAAATACAGAAGAAAAGTAAAATACAATCATACCTACTTCAAATCCAGTAAAATAAAATAAAATAAAATAAAATAAAATAAAATAAAATAAAATAAAATAAAATAAAATAAAATAAAATAAAACAAGTCAACTTATGGACGAGGAAAATCAAGTGATTTCCAGATTTTGCAGAACAAACCAAGTGACATTCTGCACCTCTGGAACTCCTATTAATCGTATTACAAAATAATGGACTGGTAGAATCCTGGGTTTATGTAAAAAAATCATTGTAAATATGAAGATAATGTCATTAAGAAAATGATTTTACAAGACACTGAAACATTAAAAAAGAAAAGTTACTGTGTTCCTTTATTCATAATTCAATGTAAATTTAATTAAATAAAGGTTACTAAAATATTAGGAAAACACTAAGCAACATATATGTTATAACATATATGTTGCATATGAACAGAATATGTCAGGTTAGACAGCAAAAATAAATGATAAAAATATTTGTACCTATACTTTTTTCTCTAACAAGTTACACATTAAGTCTTTCTCTAAAACTTTATAGATATACAAATATGTTAGCACAAGGATGGTCAGTGAAGTATTATACAATGAAATATTAAAATGTCTAAATTATTATTTTTAAAACATTCATATGATATATCTGAATAAAGAATATTCATCTACATAAATATACACATATAATATCTTTAGCACACATATAATAATACATGTAAGATAAAAAATTAAATATTTACCTACTTTTAAATTTCCAGTTTATATTATTAAAAGGCATCTGTAAGTACAGTTGTGGATTTCTATGTTTAAAATAGATTCTAAGCGTCAACACTCACAGGTGGGAATGGCTCCTTCTGGGAAGGTACATGGGGAGAGAATGGTCATACCGAGAGCATGAGCTTTGTGCCAACCCCGTACCTTTGGATCCTAGATCTGACATGTAACTCTGTCCTGTTCTCTCACCTCCACATCAGTACTCCTTCTAATAGACTTGGCAGATAAGAGCATTGTATCAAGGTAATGGTTTGTATCTAGTTGTCCTTCAAAAGCCTCATGTAGTCATGGGGTAGTTTCTAGAGTTTGTGATTCATTCTGGACCCAATGCTGGGACTGCAGGTGTGAGTGCTTCATCCTAGCCCTGGGATAGGTAATCTGCACTATAATGTCAGGAGCAAAAAGAGGCTAGCTAGCTGCCAGAGCTGCTGTTTCTCCTTTGCCCTTTGCTCCTTGCCGCTGCCACGAATGGCTGCTCTGTGCCATGTGCCACTCTGCCTTGAAGCCGGCTGAGTATGGACTGAAACCTCCACTAACCTGGAGCTAAATAAACCTTTCCTTCTTTAATTCTGAGTCTTTGGCATTTTGTCCCAGTAATGAATGTATTGTAACTGAGACAATTACAGAACAATAAATGCTCTACAGTATTTGGAGGATCTTTTAGTTTTGCTTTTATAATTGATGTGTCTTTTCACTATTATACAATATATTGATGTAACATTATTATATATTCTTAAAGAAGGTCACATGTAGAAATTTTGATGTTACTGGCATCATAATGATGAGATTACATAAAAATGTCAGAGCACTGAGATGCAAGACCTCCTGCCTTTTCACTGATTAATGAACTAAAGTGCTCAAAGTAAATAATTGCCCCTCTAGCATCTCAAGGGCAGGAAATGATTACTCTCTCCTCTTAATGAACTCCACAGTGCTGTGTACTCAGTGGGTGGGCACAGAATGTTTGCAGATAATGATTATGGTGAGGATGTTGATGACTGGGACACACTATAAAGCTTAATTTAAAAGCCGTTAGGAAAAATGCAACACAAAATACGATGCTTCTAAATTTTGCCTGCAGAATAAATTAATGCAGTTAGATTATTAATATAGTAATTCAGTGTACATTGTATTATTGTTTGCTCTGGTTCCTTCCTGAGTTTTTAATCATTAGTATGACTTAACTATTGCTTCAGATGATTCACAGAGTAAAACAAGGTCCATTTCTGTTATTTCAGCTTTAAAAGATGGTCTCCTGCAAGCGCTTTTAAAATTAAATGCATGAAATGATTGGATCAACTAAATTATACTTAATCCCTCCAGCAAGATTGGCATTTGGGGGAGTACTTTCTGTCTCTAAATTGCAAGGCTTCTTTGTTGTTAAAATGATTTAGTCTTTTGCTATGTGTTTGAGTAGTTCATGCATAGAGAGAATAATTGTGAGAGCGATGGTGACATTTCTCCATTCTTGCTCTGTCCCTATTTTAGGGATAAGGCTTCAGCTGTTTGTTTACAGGCTTTATTGTCTATCTTCCACAATTACTGAAGAATCAGGTAAATGGTATATGAAGGACACTTGTTCCTCCCAGCATTAAATTCTGAAGTTAAGTTTTAACAATAGAGCTATGTCATTAATGCTGGCATGATGGCGACTACTGAGATCAGAAGAGACACCAACTAGAAGACACATTACAGGGAGCAGGAGGACAAGCCAACTTCCCTGAAAGGGAGAATCTCTCACTGCATCTGCGTTAAGAAAGAAAGGAACTTTACAAGGCATAAAACGCAGAGCTAGATTAATATGATGAGCTATAAGAGGCTTAAATCAACAGCGTCCAACATTGCCAGTTTCACCAGTAACCCAACACAATTATGGAACTTTGGATTATGTATACAACCACTTCTTCTCAGTTCAAAGAGAAGAAATTTTTTTCTTTCCTTACCAATATCTATTAGAAAATTCATCATGCCCACACTTGTGCTCTGTATAACTATTATGAGGACAACAAAATGTAATGTGCCAATGATTGTGAATGTACTACTAACATGTTTTGAAACTATCATATTATTATTTCTTATTAAAAGTAATAAAAAAGGAAACAAAGAACTTGGTAGTAATCCTATCAGGAAGGTGAAGGAGGCTGAAAACTCAGTGGGAAGCCATTGAATGTTGCTCTGGGGAGACAGGTAAAGACACCTTCCACTGGTATGCCCATCAATTTTACAGGAATGCTTGGTCTTAACCTGCACTTCCTTCCTTCCTTCCTTCCTTCCTTCCTTCCTTCCTTCCTTCCTTCCTTCCTTCCTTCCTTCCTTTCTTTTTTTCTTTCTTTCTTTCTTTCTTTCTTTCTTTCTTTCTTTCTTTCTTTCTTTCTTTCTTTCTTTCTCTCTTTCTCTCTTTCTTTCTTCCTATAGGGTCTTGCTACATATGCAGCCCAGGCTGGTCGTGGACTCACAGATATCATCCTGCCTCAGACTCCCAAGTGCTGATATTTTGTAGGTGTACACTAACACACCTGCCTGTGAAGTGGATTCTTGACTCCCTGAGAGTGGGCAGCTGAGGTACTGATAATACTCACTGGATGGATGGTCACATATCAAATGTAATCCAGGAAGAAAAAGCACTCCATTTCCAGGATTAGAAGATCCTTCCTCTTGCAAGATCCCTCCAGTGTCCTCCCTTAAAATACTAATAGTATGATTCCCAGAAAAAAAAAAAAAAAAAAAAAAAAGATTTACAAGTGTTGCTTTCATATTAAAAGATGGGGCCAAGAAGCATTTCTTTGGAATTCAAAGCCAATAAATTGCTAATTGGAGTACTAGCCTTCACGGGATATTATAATTTAGTTTTACTAAAGGTCATTCCAGTAATTACTTTCTCAACCACTTATTCATTAATTTATTAACTCAATCCAAAATATCTATGACCAATACCAAGGACCAATGGTAAAAGAGAGATAGGACTTTTGGGCTTTATCGCTGACAGCTAGTTTTTCCCTCCAATAATTTCCACCTCCAATTTGCTCAATATTGCTGTCAACTTCCTGGCCACTCCTTCCCTCTGACACTGGTCTACTTTATTCCCAGAATTATTTATAGTCAGGGATACTTGAGTTTCTTTTGAACTTGATGGCTTCCTTCCAAATATATAGCAGTATTTATAATTAAAAAGCAAAGTTATTTTGAATATAGTATAAAGTGTTTACATAAAAAGGCTAGAAAAAAGAGAATCTTAAAGAGCTAGAGAGAAAGTAACATTATTATATAATGAAAAACTGGTAGTTGGAAGGGCCAGTGAGATAGCTCAGCAGACTAAGCACCTACTTAGGCAAGTGCTGAGACAGGGGTTTGATCCCCAGCACCACATGCCACGCTGGCCCTGCCTCCACCAGGGCATGCCGAGATAGCCACCGTGACTGCACATGGTGGCACATGCCCATAATCCCAGAAATCAAGAACTACAGATGGTATTGAGGCTGTAAAATAAGCCAGTCTTAGTGAGCATTTACATGGAGGTGCTAAGCAGGGAGAATAGAAGTTAAATTTATTTTAAATTAGAAAATTTTCACCATACAGGAGCCTACAGGAAGTAGAGAGGGCTTGGGGTGAGCACTGGATGGGAAATATTTAGGTCACTTTGCATATCGGGAATCTTAGGTGTGTAAGGCCCATTCAAGCAGAAGTATCTGTTATAGAGACTATATTTGCTGAGAATAGAGAAGTTTAAAGAGACTTTATTATAACTGAATTTTCCCAGTTCTGGAATACTGATTGACTGACTGAGGGAAGTAGAGAATGGCACATGTAAAGAGATGGAGAGGAAAGAGAAGAGAAGTGTCCACATACAATTTATATTTCTCATTGTAGGTCTACTTCCAACTTTCATAGTAGGCTACTAAACAACCCACTGTTCCATTTTTGCAGTCTTTACTTTCTTAATATGTTATTATGACTTATATCTAGGTGCTCCTCAAATTATCATTCGATCACAGGTGGAGTGTTTTGGAGGAGGCTGGATCTAGAGTGCTTGAATATGAATTCAAGGTGTAATACCCAAATTAGTTCACTGATTGCTTGATTATGAGTCTGGGTGTGGATAATGTGAAGGCACACCCTGTATGTGGATAGGACCAATGTATTGCCTTGCAGCCTGCAAGAAATAAAAGAGAAAGGGATGGCTCACCACTGCTGACCCACTGCTTCCTGCCTACCATTCTATAGACTGTTCATTTTTTCTTCTACCATGACCCTCTCCCATACTGCCCTGTCTTGAGGTCAACTGACATGTGCTAAAACCTCTATATACTGTGAGCTAATGCAAGTCTTTCCTCCTTTTTTTTTTCTTTCAATTCTTTTATTGTTTAAATTTAACAATGGTTATATTACATATTTTCATCATCGGATCAGTTTAGATTAATACATATAGGTATATAAGATTGATCAAACAACTAAACATTAACCTTTCTAAATCCACATTACTTTTTTTTTTTCTTTTCCCCCTTTTCTTCTTTGAAAGTTGACATATTGCATATTGTCCTCACA
>PVJA010031866.1:0-24535 GCA_004027025.1 Myocastor coypus
TTTTTTTTTTTTTTTTTTTGTGTGTGTGTGTGTGTGTTTTTGAGACAGGGTCTCACTATGCAGTTCAGGCTGGCCTTGAGCTCACTTTGGTAGCCCAGGCTGGTCTTGAACTCACACTGATCCTCCTGTCTCAGCCTCCAGAGTGCTGGGATTATAGACATGTGCCACCACGCCTGGCTTGGAATTACAGTTTTGAAGTAGCCACCGAAATTATTTTTTGGTTTGGGGTCACTGCAACATAAGGAACTGTATTGCAGGGTCAAGGCATTAGAAAGGTTGAGAACCCCTGCTTTAAAGATTCTTGATCATTACTACCAGGTTGTTTCACATAAAGGTTAAATGTTACAACTGGCTTAAAAGATCTTTTATAATTCGGAAGCCCATGAGTATGTCTTGGTGTGATAGTTATATCTTTAATTATTAATGTATGTTTCCTATATTCAGCATTAATATCTCTCCCATTTATTTTTCCTATTATTAAATTGTGTGGTTCCCAGTACGTTCTTTCTTTTCTTTTTTTTTTTTTAATGGGACTGGGATTTGAACTCATGACCTTACATTTGCAGGCGGGCACAGCACTTGTGCCCTGAAGCTATCTCCTCACTGGACCCTTCATTTTTTAAATTTATAAATTTATTGCATAATCCGCAAACTTCATAAGCTTTAGCTTAAAAAACAAAATTAAAAAAAAAAAGAAACAGTGAAACCAAGGCACTATTTTGAAGTCCTGCCCCTTCCTCTTCCCAGTACTTCTAGCATGGCTGATGCCAGCTTGTGAGCCTTTTTATGTATTAAGGATATTGATCCTTGGGCCAGCCAAATAGCTCAACAGATTAAAGCGCCTGCAAGCAGGTGCAGGGGGTGGAAGGGGTGGGGGATGGAGTTTGATCCCCAGGCCAGCCATACTGGCCCCACACCTGGGGCATGCTGAGACAGCAATTGAGATAGGACATTACATGCACCTGTAATCCCAGCTCTTGGGAGGCTATAAACAGGTGGGTCACTATGAGTCCAATCTAGTAGTGAGACCCTGAACACGTTGTAAGAATAACAATCCCTGGCTGGGGTTTACTTAGTGATTTAGTGCTTGCCAGCCATGCATAAGGCTCTGGGTTTGATTGCTGGCATCACAAAGAAGAAAGAGAGGAAGGGGAAAGTAAAAGTGAGGGGCTGGGAGATAGCTCAGCAGCATAAGCACCTGCCTGGCAAGATCAAGGTCCCGAGTTTGACACTTGGTACAGAAAAAAAAAAAGATGAAGATAAGATATCAAGTATGGTGGCACCAGTGACTGCCTGGCAAGTACAAGGTCATGAGTTTGAACCCTGGTCCTGCAAAAAAAGAAAAGAAACAAAAAAGATATCAAGCATGGTTGTCATATTTGTTGCAGTTATGTCCCCCAGTGTTTCCCTTGCAGGTTGGCAAGTGATAACTGCAAAGATAGACTAGATATTATGTAGTAGCAGTGTCTATCGTTTACTGAATATTTACCTCATACTGGGATTTGCACAAAACACTATATGTGGATGAACTTTTTCACCTCTGCCATGATCTTACTAGATAATTTTTTCCCCCCTGTGGTACTGGGGATTGAACTCAGGACCCTGCGCTTGCCAGGCAAGCACTTATTCTACTGAGCTATCTCCCCAGCCCCATGATCTTACTAGAATGTGACACTTCTCTGTATCATCTATGAGGGAACTATGGTTCCAGATCATGCAGTCAGCAAATGAATAAGCTGAGATCTGAGTGAAAGGCAGGCTGAGAATATAACTCAGTGGCATAAGCACCTGCCTGGCCAAGTGCAGAGTTCTGAGTTCAACTCCCGTATTGGAGGAGAAAAAAAAATTACAGTGCTATGATTTAGAATTTTGAGATGGTTGCCTCCTCATTGTGAAATGAGCTTTTAAACTGGCCAATTCAATTACATTTTTAGTAGAAATGGAAATGGCAGTGAAGTGACAATGAAGTCACTGATATAGTATCAAAAGGCGCAGAAACTGTCCCCCCCATGTGTTCCTGCTCTGTCCCCTGACATTGTTCTCTACCTCTGTACAGATGCTCATTAATGGCTTGTGCTCGTCCACATATTTTGGTTCATGGAGAGAGTAAATATGCATCTATATCCTTATTTCTTTCTCCCTTAATTTACACAAACGGTTAAAGCCAGTTGGTCTAGGTTACCTGCTTTCAAGATTTGGTGACTTCTTTTGTGTAAAACATACCCCAGTGTGATTCTTTCCCTGAGTTATCTTTCATTTTGGAGAGAGTCTTCACCCGCAGAGTTTAGGTTGTTTGGATAGAAATTTCATATTGATGCCAAGGCGGGGCCGCGCTGCAGCACTGCCAAGTCTTACGTAACCAGCACACGCCCTGTGCTCAACTAGCCGCCATATGTTGCAAAGAATGAAAGCTTGCCGGGCGTGGTGGCTCACGCCTGTAATCCCAGCACTTGGGAGGCTGAGGCAGGAGGATCGTTGTGAGTTCGAGACCAGCCTGAGCTACAAAAGTGAGCTCAAAGCCAGCCTGAACTGCACAGTGAGACCCTGTCTCAAAAAAAAAAAAAAAAAAAAGAATGAAAGCTAGACAATGGTACAGAGGGTTCCCGAGAAATGAACTGGCCCTCTGAGTACCGAGGGCTATCAATTAACCCAGATTGCCGTGTGCGACATGCTAGGTGCTATGCTTTCATAAGGAAGCACTCTGAGCCAGGCAGGATGCTGCGCGCCTGTAATCCCAGCACTCGGGGGAGCAGAGGCAGGTAGGCTGGGAGTAGTTTAAGACCAACACAGGCAATTTAGCAAGTTAGCACGACTGGGTTTGTTTGTTTGTTTGTTTTTAGCATGACTATTTAAAAAAAAAAAAAAAGACTGAGGCTTTATCTCAGCTCCAAGGCCCTGGGTTCCGTTCTTGGCACCACCAAAAAGAAAGAAGGAAAACACCTCTCTGGCCTTCTTCGTGCTTCCTGAAAGTGAAGAACTGGAGGACTCCCAGAGGCCAAGCACTGGGGAAGGTGTTTGACTCACCCCTGGGCAGGCCATCTGGAGAAAAAGCATGTCCCTCAAAGCCACTTACCGAGAGCCTGCTGCTTCGGCTTTGCCTCTGTTTCCCCAGGTACTGGCGGAGGACGCTGGGCATGCAAGTCCGCTATGTGCACCACGAAGACTATCAGTTCTGCTACTCCTTCCGGGGCAGGCCAGGGCACAAGCCGTCCCTCCTCATGCTCCACGGCTTCTCTGCGCACAAGGACATGTGGCTCAGCGTGGTCAAGGTGAGGTTTGCATTTTGTCCTTTAGAAGGAGGGGGCTTCCATGTGCAAGCCGTGTCCCACCCATGGCAGAAAGTAGAGTTCAAGGGCAGTCTTTTTTTTTTTTTTTTGTCTTTTTGAGACAGGGTCTTGCTATGCAGTTGAGGCTGGCCTTGAGCTCACTTTTGTAGCCCAGGCTGGTCTCAAAACTCACACCAATCCTCCTGCCTCAGCCTCCTGAGTGCTGGGATTACAGGTGTGAACCACCACGCCTGGCTTCAAGTTCAGTCTTTAAAGTAACTCAGCATAGAAATTTTTTTTAATTTTATTTATTTTTATTTTTTTCTTGTTTCAGAACCTTTATTTGTTTATTCACTCATTTTTATGGCCGGCTCAGCCCGCCCTGAGGGCAGGGCTGGCATAGCATGTGGTACCGGGGATCGAACCGCAGTCCCTGAAGCCGCCCAAGCTTTCCCAAGCAGGTGCTTTAGACCACTGAGCCATCCTGCCAGGCCCCCTCAGCATAGAAATTTTATTTAGGTTATCTTTTTTTTTTTTTTTAGGTTATCTTGCTAGACAAAATTGACTAAGTTAAATATTATTTTTTTAAATTTTTGGCAGTACTTGGGATCAAACAGGGGACCTTACACTTGCAAGGCAGGTGCTTATGCCATTGAGCTATTCCCCCAGTCCTGAGCTGAATATTCTTTGTGGAATTTGTGCCTTAGGGGTCTTCTCACAGTTCTAGTGGAGGTTGCTATTTCTGATGCGGCTTCAGCTCTGAGCCGCCACGGTCATCATACTGAGCTTCTCCCTGGCCTTTATTCTCTTGTGTTCTGGGTTTCTCTTCTGCTCTTCCTCCTCACACTCCTCTTGTCATGCTTTCCCCTTCCCCACTTCTACTCCAGCTCCCTGTCCGCCACCCCTACGCCGGGCCCCCTGCCATCTACTGGAGATTTAGCAAGAGCCCTCACACTGAGCTGCACCTTGGGCCCCTTCTAGCATTTTCTCCTGGGGGGAGGGTGTACCTGAGTCGCCAGGCTGCCCAGGCTGGGCTCTCGCTGGCCGTTCTTTTGCCTCAGCCTCCCGCAGTGCTTAGGGTGTAGCCTGCGTCGGCATGACCGAGCCTGTGTTCTGTTTTAGCCATGTGGAGAAGCAGTCCTGACGTGGCGGCCTTCTGGGGTACTTGTCCAAGTTACCTTTTGCCTGGGTTTGCTTGCTGTGCTTGCTAAGGATGACCAGCTAGGGAAGGAAGGCTGGGGCTGGCAGAAGTCCTGGGCCGGGTATGCGGTGGTCACACCTGAGGGAGGTGTCTGCACACGTGATCCAGTTCCTTGTGCTTTCAGGTGCCACTAAGAGGCCTTTCACCTTCAGGCCTCACTCTTCCTGCCTCACCTTGTCTGTGGTGGGATATGTGCTCGTTTGTTACTGCTAATTTTGTTTCCTACTTGGGAGTGGGAATCTCAAGATGGTAAAAGATGGTTTGAGATAACGATCATCTCAAGAATTAGAAAAAGGAAGAGAAACTGAAATGAGCATAGGTTGGTCAGGCATGGTTTAGAGAAGCTGGATGTGGTGGTGCACATCTGCGATGCTGGCCCTCAGGAGACCGAGGCAGAGTTTAAGGCCAGCCAGTGCTACATAGTGAGTCCAAGACTAGTCTGAACTATAGAGTAAGACCCAGTCTCAAAACAGTAAGGAGCTGGAGAGATAGCTGAGCAGACTAAAGTGCCTGTGTAGGCAAGCTTAGGCAGGCGAGGGACCTCGAATCAATCCCCGATACCACCACGTGCCACACCAGCCCCACCTTCAGGGCCGGCTGAGCAGGCTCCAGAGTGCCAGTGGGTGCAGTGCTGTGTGTGTAATCCCAGCTCTGGGAAAACAGGGATCACCAGGGGTCCAAGCTGTGTAGTGAGACCCAGGAACAAACAAACACATTTAAAAGCTAATAATACTAAAACAAGACATGGTTTGGGGTGAAGCTCTTCTCCTGTGGGCTCTAAAGCTGGCCAGGGCTCTGGAAAAATGGAACTATCCCTCTGGTTCCAAGCCTTATGGAAGGGGGAGGAGAGGACAAAGAGCTGGTATTGCTAAGCTGAGAGAAAGAGAGAGAGGGGGGAAGGGAGAGGGAGAGAGGGAGCACACACAAATGCAAAGTATGCCTGCTAGCCCAAGTTTTGTGCCCCACTTCCACCTGTCTGTTGAGCCCCTTTCATGTGTATATTAGTCTTTGGGGGTCTGCACCTCATGAAGCCACCAGCAGTGCTTTTTATAGGTAAAAGTGGAAGAGGCCCAAGGCCTCCTCCCTAGTTGGGAGGGCCAGGGAAGTCTTTCAGGTCATTGGTAAGTGGGGGTACCCTTGTCAGAAAAGTGGGCAGAGACCTTTGGCACCCCAGATACTGACTCTCTGGGCTTTTGCATCCTTAGTTCCTTCCAAAGAACCTGCACTTGGTCTGCGTGGACATGCCAGGGCACGAAGGCACCACCCGCTCCTCCCTGGATGACCTGTCCATAGATGGGCAGGTCAAGCGGATCCATCAGGTGAGTAGCAAGATGCCCCATAGGTGCCCTGCCTGGGTCCTACCCACCCCTGCATGCTCCAGGCGGGCAGGTGGGCAGGCGAGAGCTTCCACCTGACTCGGGCACCTTCTGTCCACAACGGTGTCCTGGGTCCGTGGCAGAGGAGACAGACTGACTGCTTGAAGCTTTCCGCACCTGGCAGTGAAGAGATACAGGCTCGGCCTTCTCTCCGCTCCTCGGAAAGGGCGCCCAGAGTTCCTTGGCCGTGTCCCTCTGGGCAGGTCACTCTCTCTTGCCAGCTGCATGGTGACGGCCTGGTTAGGGATTGTGGGTTTGCCATGGTGTTCCATTTCAGCACCCATCTCCAGCTCTCTAGCCTGGCCTTCGTAGGAGTCCATGAGCCGCTTCGGAATTTAGTGGCTCTTAGATTTCAGGCTAGCGTGAGCGTTTTCCCCAGGTGGTATCTGTGTGATAGTGCCTGCCATCTCCACCGACTCGTATCCTGTAAGGAGGGCAGGAGCTGACTTCATTGGCCTTTTGCTGTTCCTTGCACATAACAGAGGTGTGAAAAATGTTAGAGGGTGGCTAGATGCGTGGGTGTGTGTGTGGCTGGGCGTCACAGGCTGCAGTGAGGGCTGGAGTGAGCTGTGGCCCCTGGGCTTTCTGGCCCTACTAAAGAGAATTTTAACATTGCAGGGAATTTGTACCAGCCTGTGGTCTGTACATGCCCAGTCAAGTCCCGGTGGTTCACTTTTTCCCATTCCCTTCCGCTCCCTTCAGTCCCTTTTCCCATTTACAAAAGCTTTGTTTCCATGTTTTTCCTTTCAGTCTTTCCTTCCTGCCCCTCCGTTCTTTGCTCCCTCCTCCCTCCCTTGTGCCCACCCTCAGTTGAACATTTCTTCTCATTTCCCAGCGTCTGTTACACTTTGGGGTCCGTATTTACACCTTCAGTTTCTCACACCAGAGGAAGAACGTGGTGTTTGAACATCTCTGGGATTTACTTCAGAGTATGGTGCCAAGGTGCATCTGTTTAGCTGGAAATGCCGCAAGTTCACCCGTCTTTATGGCAGTGTAGTACTCCATGGTGAACCTCATCTTCTTTATCTATTCACTGGCTGATGGGCATTTGGGCTGTCTCCAAGGTGTAGCCACTACGAACTGCCGCTACAAACATGGGTGCACGAGTATCGCTGTGGTATGAGGCTTCCAATCCTGCTAGGAAGATACCAAGAGAGGAAATAACTGGGTTGAATGGAGCCAGCACTATGTTTATTAACTGTTCTGTTGGACTGCAGAGCCCATCATCGACCCGCGTCTGTCTTGCAGCACAGTGGCAGAGATGGGTGGCTGTGACTGAAGGTTCACTGCCCCACAACAGAGCGGTCACTCTGCCATCTTCCTAGAAAAGTTTACTGACTTCTGGGTTAGGGATCCTTGTTCGTTTTATACTTACAAGGGTCACCTTGCCACCTTGCGGTGGAGAAGCACACGCTTATTAGAGTCTGTGTCGGCAGCGGGCTCCGCCCAGTCTCGGGCCCCGCCCAGTCTCCGCCCCCTCCGTCCACAGCGTCGCCCATCCCCCAGCCCAACACCACAGGATTCTCTCCCGGGGCTCAGCCACCACTGCCATAGCGCTCCAATAACCTTGCTCCTTTTGCTTTTCCTTCCTAGTTTGTAGAAATCCTTAAGCTGAACAAGAAACCCTTTCACCTTGTGGGCACCTCGATGGGTGGCCACGTGGCTGGAGTGTACGCGGCTTACTACCCGTCGGATATCTGCAGTCTGAGCCTGGTGTGTCCCGCTGGTGAGTGCTGACGCTAGCGCATCCCTGTGTGACCAGAGCAGACGACACTGGCTCCATGTTGACCTGGGCGGCCGGTGTCTCTGTGACCGTCTTTAAAATCCTCATTTGATATAGATGTGAGAAACATGCAGTGCATTTGGGCTAACTCTCACCGAACAATGGTGATGCACTCAGAATCGTTACAAGACTGACTTAGAGGCCCGGCAGGATGGCTCAGTGGTCTAAAGCGCCTGCTTAGGAAAGCTTAGGCAGCTGCAAGGGACCACGCACGGTTCTATCCCTGGGACCACATGCTGTGCCAGCCCTGTCCCCAGGGCAGGCTGAGCCGGCCATAAAAATAAATAAACAAACAAACAAAAGTTCTGAAACAAGAAAAAAAAAAACTGAATTACAGTGAAAATAACAATCTTAAAAAAAAAAAAAAGCCGGGCGTGGTGGCTCACGCCTGTAATCCCAGCACTCGGGAGGCTGAGGCAGGAGGATTGGTGCAAGTTTGAGACCAGCCTGGGCTACAAAAGTGAGCTCAAGGCCAGTCTCAACTGCATAGTGAGACCCTGTCTCAAAAAAAAAAAAAGGCTGGCTTGGAGCACAGGGCCAACCCTGATCCACAAGGCGCTTGCAGTGAGTGGGTGGTTAAAATGTGCACAGCTCTTTGAAGCACATTCAACACCATTGAGCTCTAGGTTGCTAAGGCCTTTCTATGGGCTTAATTGTTGCAGTAACCATATGCAAATACACGTATAATCTCAGCACTCTGGGAGCCTAAGGGAGGGTTCTGTGGGCTCCCAAACTCCTAGTCCCCAGGCCAAAGTGAGAAAAACCACCGTGAAAATACATAGCTGTAAGGATTTTTTGTTTCTCTAAGGATGATTTTGACTTTCAGCAAAAATAGCAGAACCAATCTGCTAAGAAATCTGGTGAAAGAAACCCAAAATGTATGAGCTTTGGGCTGGAACTGGAAGTTCCCCACATAAGGTGAGGGCTGTTACAAAGACAGGTGTATATCAGGCTGTTTCGGTTTGAATCCCGCAGGCCTGAAGTATTCGACTGACAACCAGTTTGTACAGCGGCTCAAAGAGCTGCAGGAACCGAAAGGCGTACAGAAGATCCCCTTGATCCCTTCCACCCCAGAGGAGATGAGCAACATGCTGCAGCTCTGCTCCTATGTCCGCTTCAAGGTGCCCCAGCAGGTAACCGGCTCAGCAGCCATTCATCTGCCTCTGCGGGCGCATGGGTACCAGCTCCTGGTGCCCTCCTCCTGCGTCCACTACCAACCCCTGGGTACCAGCTCCTGGTGCCCTCCTCCGGCGTCCACTACCAACCCCTGGGTACCAGCTCCTGGTGCCCTCCTCCTGCATCCACTACCAACTCCTGGGTACCAGCTCCCGGTGCCCTCCTCCGGCGTCCACTACCAACTCCATCACATCCTGTCCCATGTATTCTTTGCTTCATCTGTCCTTCAGACAGAGTCTTGGTATGTAGTTCAGGCTGGCCTTGAACTCACTTTGTAGCCCAGGCTGGCCTCAAACCCAGGGCAACCCTCCTGCCTCAGCTTCCCCTGGTACTGCAGGCATGCGCCACCACCATGCCCAGCCTCTTGCCCTCATTCCCTTCACTCATCCTTGTAGGGTGCCTGGGATGTGTCAGGCTCCGCTGGACATAGTTGTAAACAAGAAAGACAGAGAAGGTCCCTGGGCAAATCAGTGTAGTACTGGGGACAGACAGTGAACAAGTAGGCAAAAAATGACAAAATGGATGTGCCTTTGAGAGGAGACGAAGGTGATACACTGATTGGAAAACAGGGAGCCAGGGGTAGCTTTGATCAGCCTGGCAGAGGGGACAGTAGGTGCGGAAGTGGAGGGGCACACAGGTTCAGGGCAACAGAAGGGGCCGGGTGTCTAAGGCCTGGAAGCTGAGGGAGAGAATCGGCTGAGAGGAGAGTGGAAAGGGAGGCGGAGCGCGCTACTAGCTCAAGCCTAGCCTGGACAACCTAGGTTCTGTTTCAAGAAAACAGGAGCTGGGGATGTTGTCCTTGTCTCAATCTCTAGTGCCAATGGAGGGGCAGCTCTTAGGAGTAGTTTACACTCATAAAAATAGAAGAGCTATGTGATTGTTTTACTTGTGTGGTTATATTTCTTGATATTTGTGCAAACACTGATGGGTATTGCCAATAAAGACCTGGAGATACCCATGGGATGCAGGCCCTGAACGACAGTAAGCTTTTGAGAGATGCTGAGTGAACAGGAAAGTGACACTGAGTGTGATGAGGAGCATAGTCTGACCTCACGCTCCCGAGAGCCGTCTAAGAACTGCTGGACAAGTCCTCTAGGGCCTTGTAGGTTATGGGAAGGAGCCCAGGGTTTTCTAAGGACCCTACAGGCTGTCTGCAGGATTGTGTGGGAGTATACATGGAAACAGAAATCATCTGGGGCTGTTGTGACCTGGAGACCAGGATGCAGACTGCTGTGGTAGTGGTGGGGCTGAGAGAGCTAAGATGGGCCAGAGGAAGGAGGGCCAGGAGTTCCTGGGAGGCTGGAAGTGGGGGCCCCGGCAGCACAGGTGCCTTGCCGTTCTTGCGCAACCGAGGAGATAAAGGTGTTCTCTGAGGAGGGGAAGGAGAGATGGGCAGGTTGAGGGATGCGTAAGTGCTTCACTTTGCATCTATTAAGAGAGGGCATTAAGTTGGTTGTCACTTGTACAAGTGGCGTTGAAGAAAGTCTGGCCTGAAGCTGGAAAGAGACAGCTGCTGGTGGAGGAAGCCAGACCATGTGAGCTCAGGTAGAGAATACCATGGAGGATCGGTGAGGCTCTGAGGGAGAGTGTCCCAGAGGCTGCGTGTGCTCATAGCCCAGGCCTCAGGAGGGTGTGGTAGGCAAGAGGCAGGTCACTGTGCGTGTGGCCTGGAAGGGGATGTGTTCCTGACTCCTCCTTTTAGTCTCTGCTGTGGGCCAGTGTGACTCCAGCAGCTCCCCTGCGCTGTGCCCCCAGCTGTGCCCCCAGCTGTGCTCTTCATCTTGAAGCCCACGGACCAACCGTGGGCGGTAACAGTAAGCCAAGTCTCTCTTCCTCTAGCTTGGGGGTGTTAGGTGTGATGTCCCAGGGAGGAGGGAACAGACTAAGACAGGATCAAGGCACAAAGCCTGAGGCCAAGGCCTGATGGCACCAAACTGTGCCCTCTGTTGCAGGCATGGACCTTGCCTCTTCGTGGGAGGACATCTTCCCCAGGGTTAGGAGAATGAGTTGTATTCAGGCGCTGTAAATGGCACTCGGTCCCTAGGCATGGCTTGTCTCAAGCAGTCAGTCTACACTCAAACTTTTTTCTTTATTAGCCAGGCATGGCGGCACACACCTGTAATCCCAGCACTTGGGAGGCTGAGGCAGGAGGATCTCTGTGTTTCAGACCACCCTGGGCTACAGAAGTAAGCTCAAGGCCAACCTGAACTGCATAGTGAGACCCTGTCTCAAAAAGACAAACAAACAGTAGACTTAAGAAAAAAACTTTTTGGGGACTGGGGAGATAACTCTGTGGCACAAGTGCCTGCCTGATAAATGCAGGGTCATGAGTTTGAACCCCGGTCCCACCAAAAAGAAAGGAAAAATCTTTTCTTTTCTCTTTTTTTTGGGGGGTGCAGGAGATCAAACTCAAGACCTCGTGCTTGCAGGCCGGCAGTCGTGCCACTGAGCTATCTCCTGAGCCCAGCAGTCATAGTCTGATTCTGTAGTATGTTCCTTTCTGAAATCCTGCTTGCTTCCAGAATTGTATGCCCAGTGTTCCTAGTGTGGTAGAAGACTCTCGGGTTTTGACTTTTTTTGTGTGTGAGACCAGGGTTTGAACTCAAAAGCTTGCAATTGCCAGGCAGGCATTTGTGCCATGGAGCTATCTCACCAGCCCCTAGGCTTTGAGTAATAAGGGATAGGAAAGCACCTAGAGGTAATAAATGGGAGCCCCAAAAGCCTCTCCTTCCCAGGAGACCAGGAGCCCCCAGCACTCAGGGCCATCTGGCAAGGTGGCTGTGGTTTCTGACCTGCCTTCTATTCTAAGCTCTATAAGATCCGGAGCCTTGCTGGGGGTGGTGGTGCGTGCCTGTAATCCCAGCACTGGGGAGGCTGAGGCAGGAGGGTCAGTACAAGTTTGAGACCAGCCTGGGCTACAAAAGTGAGCTCAAGGCCAGCCTGAGCTGCATAGTGAGACCCTGCCTCAAAAAAAACAAAAACAAAACGATCAGGCCCTTGCCTTACTGGGCTGTTCTGTTCCGACTTGAACAGTGATTGCTGGCAGAAGTCCCAGGTCTAGAGTAGGCGGGTGGTAGAATGCCTTGATGATTCAGGGTGGAGAATGGATTGGGGACTGTGGGTAGATACTGAATATGTGGAGGCATCTGTGTACGCAGATGATGTGGGGGTGTAGGAGAGGGTGGGTGCCTGGTTGGGTGGTACAGGAGGCAGGGTGGAGGGGCTGGAGAATGCAGGGCGAATACATAGGTGCATGTGGGAGTTGGATGCAGGGTGCAGGACAGATGAATGCAGTGCTCAGCATTGCCAGGCACGTGTCCTTGATCTACTTTGTGCTTCCTCCCTGTGAAGCCAGGCCTGTTCTAGTCTTATTCCGGAGGATTACTATAGGCAAATGGCATGGATGAGGCTTCCCAACTTCAGCTAGCACACAGGGCTCCTAATGGAGCCCTGAAGGGCTTAGATTGATTCCCAGGTGGGTACAGCAATCAACAGCTGCGCGGGTGATTTCTGTACTCTACCTAAGAGCTCCAAGGCAGGAGGAGCATTCATTCATTCATTCATTCATTCATTCATTCATTCATTTATTTGTTTGTTTATTTTTGTCTTTTTGAGGCAGGGTCTCACTATGCAGCTCAGGCTGGCCTTGAGCTCACTTTTGTAGCCCAGGCTGGTCTTGAACTCGCACCGATCCTCCTGCCTCAGCCTCCTGAGTGCTGGGATTACAGGCGTGCGCTACCACGCCCGGCTGGAGGAGTATTTAAATGCACCTCTGGGACAGTAGCCTAGGTGCCAGATGATGCCCTGCTGGCCCTGAGCAGGAATGGCAAAGATGGTGGCACACCAGAAAGCGCTTGGAAGCTGGGTGTGCTGGTGCACACAAGTAACCCGACACTGGGGAGCCCGCAGCAGGACAGAGAATTTGAAGCCAAACTGCGCTGCCCTGTCTCAAAAACAACAAAACAAAGCACTATGGAATCCCAGTCGTCCCCAGGTTTTTTTGTTGTTGTTGTTGGTTTGTTTTTGTTTTTGTTTTTTTGTATGCAGGATGAGGGTTCGAATTCACAACCTTGCACTTGCTAGGCAGGCACTTGTGCCATGGAGCTATCTCCCCAGCCCCTCGGTTGCATTTTTAAAACATACTTTGTTCTCAATTTGGGTATCAGTGAATAATTCTTTGATATTGTGTTTATTTTTATTGCGTTTAAAGCTAAGTAGTGAATTTCTTTTTTTTTTTTTTTTTTTTGGCTATTTGAGACAGGGTCTCACTGTGCAGTTCAGGCTGGCTTTGAGCTTACTTCTGTAGCCCAGGCTGGTCTCGAACTCGCAGCGATCCTCCTGCCTCAGCCTCCCAAGTGCTGGAATTACAGGCGTGCGCCACCACGCCCGGCTAAGTAGTGAATTTCTCAAGAGAAGGTGGTTGTGGGCTGGGGAGATAGGGCTGTGACACGAACGCCTGCCTGGTGAATGCAAGGTCAGGAGTTCAAACCCCGGTCCCGCAAAAAGAGAGGAAGAGGGAGAGGGAGAGGGGTTGTGAAACTACCTCAGGGGTGTCTTTCTGTGCAGGTCTTCTGATGTCACCTATCCCCCTACCTGAGTTCCTTCCCCAATTAAAAAAAAAAAAAGCCTTTTAGGAGCCCATCTCTCCGTTACTTTGGTTAAGACCTCTTGACATCGATAGGACTGGCCTTGCCAAGTGCAGTAAGTGGTCAGGTCTCCGCACTCTTTGTTGCCCTGGAGCTAGCAGGGGCCTGGGAAACCTTGCCTGCTCCTGCTCTCTGACTGGGTTCTTTGTCCTCAGATCCTGCAGGGCCTGGTCGATGTCCGTATTCCTCATAACAACTTCTACCGGAAGCGTAAGTGGCACTCTTTCTGGTTGGAACTTGGTGCAAATGAACCTTCAGGGCAGCTTCTTTCCTTTCTGAAGCCTCTGAAACACTGATGTTTTCTGGACCCCCAAAGAGGCTGTGGGCTCCTGGGCATGACCACGCCCATGTGCACCCCCCATGCCCAGGGGCATAGGCCTGTGCCCACTCACTGTGTTTTCCTTTTCTGCAAGTGTTTTTGGAAATCGTCAGTGAGAAGTCCAGATACTGTCTGCACCAGAACATGGACAAGATTAAGGTCCCCACGCTGATCATCTGGGGAAAGCAGGACAAGGTAGGTCGCAGTGCCCTGCAGAAGCTCAAGAGAAGAACAGGTGGCCCTCTACACCATGAGCCTCGTGGGCTGTCCCTGTTGGCAGGAAGAGGAAGCGGTGTGCTGGGCCAGTGATTACAGGGGCAGAGTCGTGTGGGCTGGGAGCGGTGGCATCTGACTTTCAACATGAAAGGCAGTTTAAGTTGGTTTGTATTCTTTTTGTTTTATCCATGAGCACAGAAGCATGTATCTGTAGTTCTGGCTGCCAGGAATCCATATGGAGTTCCTTGAACTGAGCACACACAGCGCTGGGCTGTTTGTAGCATTAAAAGCTCTAAGAGGCATGCAGCGCTGGGTTAGGAGCTCAGGACCGGTTTGCAAAGCCACAGGAAGATCCTGGCTCAAAAACAAGCTGAAACCCTGTACTCAGAAAGCCTTAAGATCTTGAGAGGCTGAGGCAGGAGGATTGGTGGGAGTTCGAGACCAGCCTGGGCTACAAAAATGAGCTCAAGACCAGCCCGAACTGCATAGCAAGACCCTGTCTCAAAAGACAAAAACAAAACAAAACAAAACAAAACAAAAATCCCTTAAGATTACCAAAAGGTTTATCACAAAAACCTTCTCTCTTTCACATCACAGATCCCAGTTTGTTTCCTTGAGACTTTTATTATCTAACCTGAGATTGGCAAATGTTCTGTGCAGGGCTGGATAGTAGCTTTTTTTTTTTTTTTTTAATGTACTTAGTACAGGGTCTACAAGGCCTCATTACATAGATCAGACTCATAGTGATCCTCTTATTCCCAGCCTTCCAAGCACCGGGATTACAGGCGTACCCCACCAAGCCCATACTGTTTCAGTGCGTGGCACACCCCATCCCCGCCCCCTGCGTCTGCCTAAGCAGGCACTTTAGTCCACTGAGCTATCTGGCCAGCCCTTAGTAAGTCTTACCAGATGGCCCATAGCACTTTGGTGGGGCCTCTATAACAATGCCACAGTTGGGCCGTTTAAATAAGAGAAACATAGTCCTCATGGTTCTAGAGGCTAGAAGTCTAAGGTCAGGGCGTCCGTGCGGGCGGGGCTTCTCTCTGAGGCAGGAGGGCGGTTGTTGTCCTCCGTACCTGGTGCCTGGCTCCAGGCCTTGCTGCTGGCAGTCTCTGCCGCTCTTCTCCATTGGTGGGGTGGGGGGCTCTCTCTGTGCACCTGACTCTGCCCAAATTCCCCATTCAGCCATGTTTTAGGACCCATCCTGTTCCAGTGTGCCTTCATCTCAACTAATTACATCTGCAGTGTCCCTGTTTCCAAACAGAGTCACTTCTGAGGTATCAGCTAAGGGTTTCTTCTAAGCATAGACTTACACCCGTAATTCAAGCCAAATAGTCCCTGCAAAGAAATACTGACTTACACTTCCATAAGCTCCTCTTCTGCTTGTAATGGCTTTTTAGAAATAACATCCCACTGCAAGCTCTTCATCAGGTTTGAAGCAAGAGTAAGCAGTGAGAAATGAGCCTTTATAAGACTCCAGTACAGATGCAGCCGGCTGAGGGCTTTGCTGGAGTCCTGTGCTACTCTGAACTCTATGAGGAAAAGACACTTGAAGGGCCCTGTTCCCTGTCTTGGTCGGTTTTCTGTCTCTACCACAAAATGCCTGGGGCTTGGTAATGTAGGAAGTCCCAAACTATTCGGCTTAGTTTGAAAGACTGGAAAATCTCACAGGAGGAGGACAGCATCTGCCTGGCATCTGGGGAGGGCCCTGGCACTACCTCACAGTGCCTGGTGGGCATCACCTGCGCATCCAGGGCAAGTGTGCCAGGCAGAGCTCACTCCAACGAAGCCACTCATGAAACCACCCACTGCTGTGATAGTGACATCAATCTAGTCATGAGGACAGAGCTGAAAGTGTTAATCCATTCACAAGATGGGGGCATAAAGTTTCCAAAACATGAACTTTTGGGGGACCCCGAGTAAAAGCCTTCATGGAGAACCTCTCAGGGCTGATGAAAACAAAGACAGGAGTTCATTCAGGCTGTGGTCACAGCTGACCTGTGCCAGGGGACTGGAGGAGAGGCCAGCTGTGTGGTCACCCCGTGTCGGGGAGCGAGGGGAATGTTGTCTCAGGTCAGCCGGCATGGCAGAGCCCAGGCTTGGGGACAAGGAAGGGAGGGCTGCATGTGTCCCTTCGCCAACAGCCAAGTGACTGAAAGAGGCTGTGGTGCCTGGGCCCCAGGAGCAGAGCCAGGCTCACCAGTGAGGAGGGAGTCACTTGACTGGAGCCAAGAGCTGGAACACTGAAGGCCTTTCCTCATCATAGAGGTCTGACAGGTGATCTGGGGCTCTCGGGGACCAGCCAGGAGAGGCCATCACCCACAGTCCTGTAGAAAGAGTGCAGACGTGGGTGCGCTGGCCTCGGAGTCAGGAAATCTGCACCCCAGCCCTGCCTCAGCCCTCCAAGTGCCCCACTGTTACCTGGGGCGACAGCCAGGCTCCACTGAGATAATGGCCATGCAAGTACTCCTCTCTGGTTATCACAGAGCACATGTTCCACTCTATATTCCCTCCCCCCCCCACCCGCCTCTGACAGCCAGCCTCCGCTCATGTCCAGGGTTTCTTCCTGAGCTCTGAAGTCTGCTCTGCTTCAAGGAAGAACCCAATTCTGTGTGCCTGTTACACATGCAATTGGGTCGATGCCTGTCCAGAGGCCCGACTGCAGAGGATTTGGTGGTCCTTTATTCTGTGGTCTTTTGCAGGGGCTTCAGTGGCCCTTTATTCCGTGATCTTCTGCAGAGGCTTCGGTGGCCCTTTATTCTGTGGCCTTTTGCTTACCGAGGTCTCTGGTTCTTGTAGTGCTGCCTTCTTGGCTGTCCCGACACACATGAAGGGTGTCTTCTTCCATGTCTCTCTCCTGTGCTTTTTCGTGCCCAGGATCCTGTTGGTCTTGTCACCTGTCGACTCTGTACCACACTGTAACCTCCCTGCCCCTGGGGACTGTGTGTTGTATCTTCCATCTTATTGCTGGCAGCAGTGCCATTCCTGGTAATGAGTTATAGAATGAAACAGGAGCGCAGTGGACACTCTCACCAGACAGTCACAAGCCCCAACAGCAGTGTGGCTTGGTCCCTAAATTCACCCCAGTGGCTTGCCCCCTGCCGGGCCTGGGTGGAAAGTCCATCCATAGTACAGCGGGATCCCCCAACTTCTGGGTACTGTCTCATTCCCCCTCTGTCCTGGTAGGTTCTTGATGTGTCTGGGGCAGACATACTGGCCAAGTCGATCAACAACTGCCAGGTGGAACTTCTGGAGAACTGTGGGCACTCTGTGGTCATGGAGAGACCCAGGAAGACAGCCAAGCTCATCACAGACTTTTTAGCTTCTGTGCACAGCACAGGCAACAACAAGAAACTGGAGTGAAGCCCAGACAGCAGCTTGCGTTCTGCACATGGCGTCCACTCCTGTCCCCAAAACCTGATGCGGCCACCAACCATTCTCAGGGATCCTGCCCCAAATGCAGCGGTGTGCCAGCATCCCTGAGGAACCAGGCCCCTGTTCCCGTTCTTCTTGATTCCACAGAGCTTCAGCATTCCCAGAAAATCTCCAAGATCCTTTTCTCAAAATAGAAATTCACATGGAACAAAATAAGAAAACCCAGCCCTGAAATCTCTGGAGAAGACCTCCGGTTCATGTCGCTGACAGGTTTGTGCTAAGCAGCCACCCTGAGCCGCGATCATCCAGGACATTTAAGACATTCCCCGCGCTCTGAGGTGGGAGGCGTTTCTGCTGCTTCAGGTGTCTTCCTGTGCATGGCCAGCGGCTCCTCCGTAGGAGTGTAGACCTCGTCCCCCACACCCCTTGCTTCCGTCTAACTTAAGTTGTGCACAGAGGCCCGCATGTGAATGCAGCCTGTCAGCCACAGATGGAGGAGGAAGGCGGCAAGCTGGGAGACGCGTCTGCCTTTCCCACTTCCGGCAACTGCAGGTGCACAGCACGCCGCCATGGTACGGCCTGCCCTGCAGCTGTCTGGGCAGCAAGGCGCTGGGCCCGGTGGGTGGCTCCGCACCCATGGGCCAGCCCTCGGGTGAGGGAGCCCGGATGCTGAATGGGAGCACAGGACAGGGTGGGTTCCTGGGATCACTTACTAGGTTTTAAAATAGGACTAATAAAGCAATAATGTTCTAGGGCTCTATCTAATCAGAATCAAGTTCCCCACTCAAGCAGCTTGGGCCTCTTTCCTATTTTGCTGTGTTCCTGAAACCCCTTGGATGTAATATACTAATTTGTTAATGAATTCTGTGAATTCTGTGAATAGTAATGTGATTGAAAATAAGTCTACACAAGCTGGGCATGGTGGCGCACGCCTGTAATCCCAGCACTCGGGAGGCTGAGACTGGAGGATCGGTGTGAGTTCAAGACCAGCCTGGGCTACAAAAGTGAGCTCAAGGGCAGCCTGAACTGCATAGTGAGACCCTGTCTCAAAAAGACAAAAAAAAAAAAAAAAGTCTACACAGCTGTAAAAGTGACCACAATGATGTGAACCATGTGTAATGAGTCCACAGCAACTTCGGGATGGTTCTCACTTTAGAGCTCCCGATTAAGTGCATTAAGTGCAATGTTGGATGTTGGAAGATTTTCTGGAAACTTGGAAATGTGTTTTTAAAGTAAGGCTTTCAGGCTGAGTGTGTAACTCAGTGGCAGAGCACTTGCCTGGCATGTGCAAGGCCATGGGCTCGGTTGTCAGCTTTGCAAAAAAAAAACAAATTAAGATGTGTTCTCCAGGCGCTGGAAGCTTTTGCTTACAAACTGATTAGTTTCGTTTTAATAAATCCTGTTTACAGCTGGGTGTGTTCTCATTCCTGGAATCCCAGAACTCTGGGTGCCTGCCTAGTGGGGCATTTCAGTCTCTAAAAAGTACATAAATCCAAAGTTTGGCAGTGTAGCTCAGGAGCTGGGGTTTAAACCCCAGTGTCCCTCCTTGCAGAACAGAAAGCACGTTGCAGTTTTTATTCATCTGCAATACATCAAACCCAGAAGTCACTGAAGCGCTGCTTGCTTGCCTTTTGACTCTTCCTTTGCGTTTAAGAGCGCTCAACTTCCCAGGACCTTTATTTTTTCAAATCTTTTTCAGCCTGTAGCCACATAGTTCTGCAGACAAAGTAAGAGGAACCTTACAGTTTAAATGGAAATCTAGGGCCCTGCAGGATGGCTCAGTGGTCTAAAGCGCCTGCTTAGGAAAGCTTAGGCAGCTGCAGGGACCGTGGTTCGATCCCTGGCACCACATGCTACGCCAGCCCTGCCCTCAGGGCAGGCTGAACTGGCCATAAAAATAAGCAAGTTCTGAAACAAGAAAAAATAAATAAATAAATAAATAAATAAATAAATAAAAACTTTAAAAAAAGAAGCTAGAAGAGAAAGTAAAAGCCAGAGAAAAGTGGAACAGATGAAGACAAAAATTGGGCTGGGGAGATAGCTCAGTAGAATAAATGCTTGCCTGGCAAATTCAAGGACCTGAGTTCAATCCCCGGTTCTGGAAAAAAAAAACCTATCACATAAGAGCGGGGCATGGTGGCACACGCCTGTAATCCCAGCACTCGGGAGGCTGAGGCAGGAGGATCAGTGCGAGTTCAAGACCAGCCTGAGCTACAAAAGTGAGCTATAGGCCAGCCTGAACTGCATAGCAAGACCCTGTCTAAAAAAAAAAAAAAAAAGCACAGAATATAAAGTAGGTGATTTCCTTCTGATCTATATTCACCACCAATTTCAGCTTCACTGGAGGGCATCAGCTACTGGTGGGGTGGGGGTGGGGAAAGATGGACTCCTTGGGATCACCCGGCAGCCCCAGAGCTGGGCTGTCCCTCAGATCTGCAGCCCTCCTGCCTGCTCTTGGTAACTTTCCTGTAGTGGGGTCTTTAGGGAGGGGCGTGTGCTGCCCGGCCCAGCCCTGAAGGGCAGTGGGCAAGCGCTGTACAGGATGTGGCTACTGCTCTTCCACTGTTACCCGAACACCCTGCTTGTAAGCCAGAAGCAGAGAATAGGACAGGTGTTCTAGGCCACCCCGAGCAGGACTTCAGGGTCCTCCCATGCTCCTCCCAGTCTAGCGCCCACACTGGGAAGGCCCTTGTGCCCATTTCTTGCCCTGTGATTATAACCTGGTTACTGCCAGTCAGCTGGTCTCATAGACCCCACTGGACCCTGTCTTGTGAGCCTTTGGTGGCAGTCCCAGACAGAAAGTCATTCATCACACCTCTCCCTGAAAAGCCCCAGAAGTGTCTGAAATAACGGAAAGTCCCAAGAATCTCAGCTGGGCTCTGGACAGTATGAACTGCTGGAGTTGGGAATTTCTTGGAAAGTGTATCAGGCTGGGACAAGGGATTACATCTTATGTTTGTCCAGTCACTTTGTGGTGCCTGTCTGCCTGTCCATCTGAGCCGGCTGCACACAGGTGCACACAGACACGTTCCCTCTCATAGTTGGAGGCCTGGTTCCCGTGAGCCGCCATCTTGTCTCTTCCAGTGTTGCCCTTTTAACCACAGCCTGGACTTTCTCGGCCCTAGGGAGGAATTTTCGGGGAGTGAGAATAGTCCTAGACAGGCAACAGAGATGTCTTCAGATTACCTGCCAAGTCAGGGGCCAGAGTGAGTGCTGGGGACGCAGGTCTACACTGCTCTGTGGCCCACTGCCGTCTGGCTTTCCTGTGCTATGACTGGTTTCG
This sequence comes from Myocastor coypus, assembly GCA_004027025.1. Classification (NCBI taxonomy): domain Eukaryota; kingdom Metazoa; phylum Chordata; class Mammalia; order Rodentia; family Myocastoridae; genus Myocastor; species Myocastor coypus. The sequence goes on from PVJA010031866.1 coordinate 20,642, forward strand.
TCTGGGAGAGAAAGGACCCCTAGCGGGCTGGCGTTCCTGGCAGCAAGAAGGCAGCCCCCTTTCCTTGGCTCTCTGAGGAACACTCCCTTCCTTCCCTGATTACTAGATACTTGGCTTTAACCCCTGTTGGCAATGAACAGCAACCTGAGGCCATGCCTGAGTGCGGGAGATCAAAGGATTCTGACAGTCCCAGGGACCGAGGCTGGCTGTAAGACGCTGACTGCTCCTGCAGGACAAACCCTGCAAGGCCCTCAAGGAGGCTTTGAACTCCTCACCAAGCCCCTCAGGGACAGGCCTAATCAAATGCAGGGTCCCCAATTCAGAAAGGGATCCAGGCCTGTACATCGCTTATGTAACACTCTGCAGTGCTGCACAGGCAGATGACTCCCTCTGTGCAGCTTTTTTCTGTTATGTTTTGTTTTGTTTTTTTTTTTAACTTTATTTATTTGATGGCCAGCTCAGTCTGCCCTGGGGGTTGGGGCTGGCACAGCATGTGGTGCTGGGGATTGAACTGCGGTCCCTATAGTTGCCAAAGCAGGTGCTTTAGACCACTGAGCTATCTTGTCAGCTCTGTTTTGAGAAGGGTCTCTCAGAATTCAGGCTGGCCTTAAATTCACTATGTAGCCCAGGGTGGCTTTGAAGGTGCAGCAGCCCTCCTGCCTCAGCTTCTCATGTACTGGGATTACAGGCATGCACCACCAGGCCCAGGAAAAAGAGATCTCATTTCCAATTTTTTTTTTTTGTGGGACCAGGGTTCAAACTCATGACCTTGCACTTGCCAGGCAGGCATTTGTGCCACAGAGCTATCTCGCCAGCCCCTCCAGATATTTTTCTTTAATTTTTTCTAGTCTTGTTGCAGGCAGCTAAATGAGAAATATTATAGGCAGGGGCCACCGAGATGGTTCAGCGGTCTAAAGCACCTGCTTAGGAAAACTTAGGTAATCGAAGGGACTGAGGTTTGATCCCTGGCACATGTTGCGACAGCCCCACCCCCAGGGCAGGCTGAACTGGCCATAATACTAAGTAAATAAATGAATAAAAATTTTTTTTAAATTTTTTATTTATTTATTTATTTATTTTTCTTGTTTCAGAACCTTTGTTTATTCACTCATTTTTATGGCCGGCTCAGCCCACCCCGAGGGCAGGGCTGGCGCAGCATGTGGTGCCAGGGATTGAACCTCGGTCCCTGAAGCCGCCCAAGCTTTCCCAAGCAGGCGCTTTAGACCACTGAGCCATCCCGCTGGGCCCCTGAATAAAATATTATAGGCAGTCAGACGGCCAGGCCCTCAAAGGAGATAACACAGAAGACAAGATCTACCTTACAGCTCTGTATGACTATTGTGAGGACAATATGCAGTGTGTTAACTGTTAAAAAAAAAAGTAATGTTTATTGAAAGTGTTAATGTTTAATTGTTTGATCAATCTTATATAACTATATCTAGTAATCTAAACTGATCCGATGATGAAAATATGTAATATAACCATTGTTAAAAAAAATTGGGCCTGGCAGTACGGCTCAGTGGTCTAAAGCGCCTGCTTAGGAAAGCTTGGGTGGCTGCAGGGACCATGGTTTGATCTCTAGCACCACATGCTGCTCCAGCCCTGCCCTCAGGGCAGGCTGAGCCGGCCATAAAAATAAATAAACAAACAAAAGTTCTGAAACAAGAAAAATAAAATAAAATAAAAAATTTTTAAAATATTAAATCGGGGGGCCCGGCAGGATGGCTCAGTGGTCTAAAGTGCCTGCTTAGGAAAGCTTAGGTGGCTGCAGGGACCACGGTTTGATCTCCAGCAGCACATGCTGTGCTATCCCTGCCCTCAGGGCAGGCTGAGCCAGCCATAAAAATAAATAAATAAAAGGGTTTTTAAAAAAATTTTATTTATTTTTTCTGGTTTCAGAACTTTTGTTTATTTTTATGGCCGGCTCAGCCTGCCCTGAGGGCAGGGGGGCACAGCATGTGGTGCCGGGGATCGAACCACGGTCCCTACAGCCGCCTGCAGGTACTTTAGACCATTGAGCCATCCTGCTGGGCCCCAACATGGAGGAATTTAAAATATATATATATATAAAATTGGAAAAAAAAATAAATTCAATAAACAGCTGAAAAACAAATGATCTACCTTACAACTGTAGGAGGGACAAATGCTTCTGCTGCTGTGGCCAGACCCAGAGACCAAAGATCAAACAAATGCTGGCCTTCCTAAAGATAAGCACCAGGGACTGATATTCTAAATAGGTATCAATCACCTTCAAGGAGCCCAAGTGAGTCACTAGCCTAACCCCCAATAGGAAGAGACCCTGTCCCAGTAGTCAGGCCTGCTTGCTATGTGACTCACTTCCCCATTTAGTACTGGATTTAATCAATTTTATCTGAGCAATGGTGCTTGTCATCTCATTGAGTGGCCATAACTTTGTCACACCTTATGCCCACCTAAGCAAGTTCCCAGGCTCTTTACCACCTTAGACCTGCCTCACCGCATGGTGTTGTTTTTTTGTATTTTAGGGGTCTACAGGGTGTTCAGAGTCTCACTACTAGATCAGACTCCTAGTGATCTGCCTGTTTACAGCCTCCCAAGAGCTGGCATTACAGGTGTGTGCCACCACACCATCTCAACTTTGTACCCTGGGAGCAGGGCAGGCACATCAGCAGGCCCAGAATTGAATCCCTGGCCCCTGCGCCTACTTGCAAGCCTTAACCTACTGAGCCACTTGACTGACCTCACATGGTTTTATACTATAAAAATCCCTGGAAGACAGGTTCCTGGGGACCACCCACTCAGGGCCCCCCTTCCTGTCCCTCTCTCACACAGGAGCTTTTTTTCCCTCAATAAATATGTTCTGCTCATTACCTCCATTTGTTCCTGAAACTCATCTGGTTTTAGAGAACACGAACTGATCCCTGGTCAAGCTGGCAGATCAGTTTTCCCTATATCATTTGGAAGTTCCCTTTATCATTTGGAGGTTATCCACCCGAGATCAGTTTTTTTTTTTTTTTTTTTCCCTGTACCAGTTACCAGTCCCACCCTTCCTCTTTGATTGCAGCTAAAAGATAGGAGGCTGATGGGCCTGGTGGGATGGCTCAGTGGTCTAAAGCGCCTGCCTGGGAAAGCTTGGACGGCTCCAGGGACCGCGCTTCGATCCCTGGCACCACATGCTGCGCCAGCCCTGCCCTCGGGGTGGGCTGAGCTGGCCATAAAAATGAGTGAATAAACAAAGGTTCTGAAACAAGAAAAAAAAAGTAAATAAAAGGTTCTTTTTAAAGATAGGAGGCTGAAAAAATAAGACAGACAGGATTGGGGATAAGCATTTGCCTGGCAAGCACGAGAGCCTGAGTTCAATCTCTAGTTCCACACACACAAAAAAAAATCTAGGCCCGAGAGATGGCTCAGCAGTCTAAAGCACCTACTTAGGCAAGCTTAGGCAACTGCATGGACCAAGGTTCTACCCCTGGTACCACATGCTGCACCAGCCCCACCCCCAGGCTTTCGTTGGGCATTGGCACCAGCTGTATCTTTCCATGTTGATTCAGAACACCCAGCGTGTGCTGGGACACAGAAACACTGACAGCATGTGCTCAACACCGGAGATGTTCAGCAGAGATGCTGGGGCTGGGGCTGTTGCTCAGTGGTATGGCGCTTACGAAGCATGCTGGAGGTCCTGAGTTCGAGGGTCAGCACTGGAAGAAAAAAAAAAAAAAACAGAAAACACTAGGTATAAAATTGTTAAAGGCCGGGCGTGGTGGCGCACGCCTGTAATCCCAGCACTCGGGAGGCTGAGGCAGGAGGATTGGTGCGAGTTCGAGACCAGCCTGGGCTACAAAAGTGAGCTCAGGACCAGCCTCAACTGCATAGCGAGACCCTGTCTCAAAATAAATAAATAAATAAATAAAATTG
>PVJA010031867.1:0-24568 GCA_004027025.1 Myocastor coypus
AATTTTTTTTTCTTTTTTTCTTTTTTTTTTTCTTCTTAGCAACATCAATAGGGAGGTGGGTCATGCCCACACACTGTGCTCTGTAGAACTATTGTGAGGACAATATGCAATGTGTCAACTTTTAAAAAAAGAAAGAGGAAAAGAAAAAAAAAAGTAATGTTTATTGAAAGTGTTAATGTTTAATTGTTTGGTCAATCTTATATACCTATATCTATTAATCTAAACTGATCTGGTGATGAAAATACATAATATAGCCATTGTTAAATTTAAATAATAAAAATATTAAATCATGAAAAAAATACATTAAAAAAAAGATGTCCTGCTCCTGAATTGGTTGGGTGGTTCTGGCCCCTAGCCTCTCTACAGGGACTTCAGCTGGAAAGTTTCACACCAGGCCTGTCTGATAGAAGAGGTTCCCACGTACATGCAAATGGTCCCATATACATGCCAGGCCTGGGCTGGGTGGAGCAGAAGTTCTCACTCACATGCTGGGCCTGGGCTGGGGCTGGAGGGATCCCAAGAGCATGGCGGATTGTCCCACATGCATTCTGGGCCTGGGTTGGTGCTGGAGGGGTCTGGTGGGTGCAGCGGAGTTAGAAGGTCTCACTTGCATGTTGGGCCTGGAGTATTCTTAAAATTTTTTTTTAAGGAAGAGAAGAAAAAGATTGGAATGAGTTCCCCAAATTATGTTATTAATGAAACATATACACAAAAAGGATTTGAAGATCACCACATAGACTGCCTGGATCTGCTTCCTGCTCAAGTCTCTAATTCTTTCCCTCATTACCCATGTGACCTCATGAAAATTCATTTTTCTTTTTGACTCTACCATTTCTAAAGTTGAGATTAGGATGGCAACTTTTACACTAAAAAATGAAAGCGCTGCTTCTGAAGGCCCTATGTGACCAATTGGACGCAGACCCTTTGTGGTTCCCTTTGAGATGGTTCAACCATGTGGGCAGCGACTGTACTGAATTCCTGACTCAAGTTGGACTTGTCCGTTAGCTTTGTATGGCACTAAGAGGGCCCCCGTTTCCTCTGCTCATCTACATTTTGACTGGCATTACCCAGCTGGAGGCGGTGGGTTGCTACCTAGAACACAGAGTTGTGATTAGTGATATCCAAATAAATAGCAAGGGGAAGCCTCGAATGGTGCTGTGCACCGGTAATCCTGGCACCCTGGTTTTTGAGTTCAAGACTGGTCTGGGCTGCAAAGTGACCTCAAGACCAGCCTGAACTTCATAGTGAGACCCTGTCTCAAGAAAAAAAAAAAAAAGGATAAAAAAATAAATAAATAAAAATAGCAAGGGAAGACAAAAAATTACTCAGAAAATGCCAAATGATACAGGGAAGTCTAACATAAAGTTAATTGGGAGCGATGAGAAATAATAAGATAGCAAAAAGGACAAAGAACTATTCAAAGAAATAATAGCAGAAAACTTTCCAAGTATTAAAAAGTAATTTTTACATATACATGTATTAGTACATAGAATTTCAAATAGCCTTGACCAGAAAAAAGCTACATCAAAACATATAGTAGTCAAGATTCCAGAAATTCAATGCAATATAATATTAAAATCTTTTAAAAATTTACGTCAATTATAAAGGAAAACCCTTGGGATCATGTTAGATTTCTTAGCTCAAAACCTAATGTCAAGGAAAACTTGTAGTGAAGTAAGTCAAGCTCTAAAAGAAAACAGCCTCCAACCTAGATTGATGTAATCTCAAAATTATCTTTCAAAGTTGATAGAGAAATAAGATTTTTGCATATGAAGATCATCAGATAATATGTATGGTATAATTTTAATCCCTTTGCATTTATTTAAGCATGCTTTATGAACTACTATGTGGTCTCTTGTTGGTGGAAGTACGATGTGCTGCTGAGCAGAATGCATGTCTGTTGTTGAGTGAAACACGTTGCAGGTAGCTGTTAAGGAAGTTTAGAAATCCAAGTGGTGGAACAAAGAGAAAAGAGAGAGAAAAAAGAGAAAAAATTAAAGGGAACAAACTGAATAGAGTTAAAAGAGAAACAAGAACAACAAGACAGTCCAGCTGTGTACAAGGAGGAAAACCAAACAGACAAAAATAAAAGTCGGAAAATTGCTCAGAGGTCTACAGTTCTGTGGTAGGACCAAGTCAGATCCCAGAAATATATAGTCTACCCATGTTTGGAGGAGAATTTGCGCTTGGTATGGGCTGCTCTTAGCCTCTCCACTGGGGCTGGGATTCCTCTTCTACTGCTGGAATTCTCACTAAGCCCTTTACAAAGCGAAGTAAATTATAAACCTCAGAACAGAAGTGAATGCACTTGAGAAAGAACCAATGAGTTGGAGAGTTGTTCTTTGGATCCTGCAGAAATCCAGAAGGTTATCAGTATCTATATTAAAAATTTGGCCCTTGGGAGGTTGAGGCAGGAGGATCAGTGTGAGTTCAAGACCAGCCTGGGCTACAAAAGTGAGCTCAAGGCCAGACTGAGCTGCATAATGAAACCCTGTCTCAAAAAGACATAAAAAAAAAAAATTGTACTCTGATAAGATGGAAGATTCAGAAGAAACAGATACATTCCTAGGTATGTATGAAATAGCAAAGTTGAGAAAAAGATACAAAATTATAAATAACTCATTTCAGACAACAAAATTGAGGTAATTAAAAAACTACCAACTAACAAAAGCTCATGTCCAGACAGATTCATTGCTGAATTATACAAGAACTTCAGAGAACATCTAGTCCCACTGGTCCCTCAAGCTCTTCGGTAAACTTGACTAATTCTTTATTAAACCTATAGGGAGGAAACTCGATGAACAGCCCCTCTGCCCAAGTACACGACAAAGCTCTTCCCTTGTTATGTGCAAGATGACATTTGCCCTCTTGTCCAGTCCCCAGTCCCTTGTAGGCAACCTCAAGCTGTGGCCAGCATAGCATATCACTGCTTCACGACCAGAGTGGCAGATCAAAACACAAGTCCTGTCGGGAGTCCAGTCTCAAATCTCAGCAAAGATGACTCCCAGTGGTGGGGAGGGTTTCTCAGCCCGGCTGCTGATACCTCTGTTCCTGCCCAGCTCTCAGCCCCAGTTTCTGATGGTACCAACTTCTTCCACTCCCCAGCCATGCCCGGATCATTCTTTGCCTCTGCTGGTTTTTCCATCTTCCTTCATGACCTGTGCTGACCCTAGGCCAGGTCTCACTTAAGGGCCATGCAGGTAGGTACAACCTCCTTCCCCTAGGGCTAAGTGAAGGGGCATGCAGCTCCAAAGGCCAGGGTTGCCGCTGTGGTTTGGATGTACATGCTCCTTCCAAGCCCATCTGTTGGAAACTAGGACCCCAGGTCATAGTATCAGTAGATTCAGTTCTTAGGAGGCAGTTAACACAACCATTGTGAGTCGACATGAACATTTTGTCAGAGGGCTTCAGTAGGAAACAGCTAGGCCATAACTTCATTACTTTCTTATTGTTTGGGTACAATATCAATGGTAACAACTTTAAAGAGAAAAGATTTATTTTGGACTTCAGTTGTATAAATTACTGTTGCAATCCCAGTTTTCATTTTTGCTCTCTAACACTTGAAAGCATCAACAATTGGGACCTCCTCCAGCTAAGAAGTTTCTGCATGTCAAAGGAAATCACTAACAAAGTGAAAGGACGACCCACAAATTTCGAAAAGATTTTAACTAACAAGTACTCAGACAAAGGTCTGCTATCTAGAATCTCTAACAAAGTTCTTGAAATAACCACAAAAGTCTACATCAACATGAGTTGATCTTTTGGACATATCTCCTACCCAAAGTAAAATCCTATAGTATGAGAGGTCAAATGTTTGTTTTATTTTACATTTTGAGACAGTTTCTCAGTAAGTGGTCTAGGCTGGGTGAAATTTGGTCTTGCTGCTATAGCCTCCTATACTTCTGGGATCACAGACATGAACTGTAGAGCCCAGATGAAGGTACATTTCGAGATTATAGGGAGAAGTGGTGGTGCAGTTCCTAAGGCTAGGAGAGGATGGGGATAGGGTGCGTGCGTGCGTGCGTGCGTGCGTGTGTGTGTGTGTGTGTGTGTGTGTGTGTGTATGTGTGACAGGATCTGTGGCCACCACTTTGTTAGGCTTCTCTTCCTGCCTTTTCATGATCCAGCCAAGGTGCCTCTGTAGAATGCTGGGAGGGTCCTAGTGAGGCAATAGCCTTCTTCATAGACAAGTGTGGGATCAGCCATCTCAGGGACAGTTGTGACACCCTAGAATTGCCACAGCCCAAAGATGTAGCCAGGGAGAAAGATTTGGTCTGAAAGATTTCTCAAGGAAAGGGTAAAATCCTGGCACTTCATGCAAGCATTGTACGTAGCAGCCAATTGTAGCCTACTCTCAACTTAACAAGGCTCAGCTCTTAGCTGTGATAGAATCCTCAGCACGCATATCTATCTGTGTTCACATCTATGGCTCCCGGACCTGGTTCTGGGTCTTTACTTGCTGGGTCTCAGCAGAACATTCCCCAAAGTTCTCCTGCATCCTGTGTGCTCCTATAAATGGGGCATAAGTATGGGGAAGAGAGAGGCTCAAAGTATCACACTGTGCTTTAGAGCTTGGCCTAAGGGTCCTGCGGGGGCCAGAATCTGGGCTCAATAGATTCAGAGCAGAGCCCTTGTCCTTCTCCGTCTGAATGCGCACTGCCTGTAGCGCCAACATTCCCTGACTTTCAAGAGCTCCAGAATGAGGGAGAAGATCTGCAGGTGGGAACACACTGCTTTCTTTTCTTCTATGCCTGTGGTGGAATGACAGCTGGTGGTCAACTTGTAGTATCTAGCTGAACTAAACCATCCTGGAGCTGGATGCGGGAGGCCCCCATGAGGGTTGTTGCTGCAGTCAGAACTTGAGAGGAAGAAGTTGTTGGGAATTGTTGGGAATTTGCAGAGAGCTTTGTTTTCTTTGAGGAGCTTGTCATACTGGCTTTCCTGATGAACTCAGCTGTGCTCGTCGTCAGAGGAACCTGGGATTGTGTTGTCAACGAGAATGGCTCCCCTTTACCTTTGGAAAGCCCTGGTCCTTACTTTGAGCACTGTCTCATGACTTTTGAGAGGAAGATGATTCACTGCTATTTCCTGGAGAAGCTCGTTATACTGGCTTTCCCGACAGAAGCTCAGCTATTGTCATCAGAGGAGCTTGCGACCTCCCTGTCACTGAGAAAGGTTGTGATACCTTTCGAGGCATCTCTGGTTCTTCCTCGAAGTGTTGCTTCCTGGCTGCAGTGCATACCCCTCAGCCTGCTAGCACAGACCCTTTATTTTTATTTATTTATTTATTTTTAAAATTTTATTTATTTACTTTTTTCTTGTTTCAGAACCTTTGTTTGTTTATTCACTCATTTTTATGGCCGGCTCAGCCCACCCCGAGGGCAGGGCTGGCGCAGCATGTGGTGCCGGGGATCGAACCGCGTTCCCTGAAGCCGCCCAAGGTTTCCCAGGCAGGCGCTTCAGACCACTGAGCCATCCCGCCAGGCCCCTATTTTTATTTTTTAAAATTACTTTTAAGAAGAAATAACATTGAGAAAGTTTCAAAACACGTTAGGACAGCCACAATAATCGATACAATGCATATTGTTGTCTTCATAGTAGTTGTTCAAAGTACAAGATGCAGTCATAGTAACTCTTCTGAACACTATTGGTACAAATATTTCTTCTCACTGAACTAAGAGAAAGGAGTTGTGTACATAGAGCAATATTCCATAACAGTGGTGGGTCATTGGCAGAACTGGCAATGTCGGGAAGCTGTTGACTTGAGCCTTCTACCGCTTGGCAAACACAGAGCTTTTATGTCACTGACACAGACTGTATAGGATCCACCACTGGCCTTTGGGACTTCCCAGTCCAGAGGCCTCACTGAGGCACCGCTATAAACTCTTGACCTATAGCTGGACTCGTGGGGGGGATTGTTATGGGCTCTAGCTCAATGCATGAAGGGCATTATCATGGGATCCAGGATCTCAGCTGGACTGTTTGGCCTTCAGTGTATGAACAGATCTCCTGCACTTTTTGTATATGACTCTTTGAGTGACTACTATAAAATAATCTTATAATTAACTATCCCATATTGTATTGCTTTCCCTTGTGAAACTCAAAACTGCAGCAGCTCCTTATTTCTTTCCTTTTTGTGTTAAGACATCTCCCTTTGTAAACTACGCTAGCTTTGAACTCACTGTAGAGCCCAGGATGATCTTGAAATTCCAACCATCCTCCTGTTCTGTGTGCTGGTATTGCAGGTTTGGGCAACTGTACCTGGTATGTTCTGTGAACTTTGTAGGCATAATCAATTGACATTGCTTCTCCCTGTCCCCCACACACTGGGATCACAGAGGCAGAAATGGCAGCTTGCTTGAATTCTAGCTGCTGACCCACCAGATAGGGCCAATTCCATGAAAGAAAAAAAATAACAGTGGACCCGCAGAGAGCTCTTCTCTGACACTCTGGAGGCCTGTGCATGTCTCTCCTTTCTCCTGTCACCTTGCAATCTTTGAATCTTGCACAATCCTAGCCCTAGGTAAAGAGAGAAGTATCCTGCCATGTGATTCAGAAAAATTTGCTAGCGATTTGCTCATCATCACTGGATTTGCCAATGGAAGGATCAGCCCAGCTTAGGGCAGAGCCAGACTCTAGAGTATAAATAGTTTCCACCTTTGGGCTCCCCAGCCCTCGGATTACTTCTCCAATACCTGCCAGCCCAAGAGCTGTCTGGAAGCAATGGCCCTGAGTCTCCTGTGTCTTGGCCTCATCCTGATGGCCCAGCAGATTAAGGCCCAGAACACTATTCTGGAAAAGATCCAGAGCTCAGTTCTGAGTAAGGTCCCCTGGCAGCCAGACTTTAAGGATGAAAAGGTAGGATTATGGGAAGACAGCTATACAGGAAGTTTGGAAGACTGGCTGTGGGAGTAGAGTGTGTAGGAGGTAAATGGACTCAGGGATACTGCTCAGTGGGAGCATTTAGCGATGCCAGGTCTTATGTGTGTTTGGTGGGGACATTTTCAGACACTTTAGGGCTCAGAGAGAAGTGACTTTAAAAAGAACCAATACGCAGATTGACAAACTGAGGTTCTCTAATACCCACCAGCTTCTTTCAAGGGCCACGTCATCCTCAGAGCAGCCCATTCATGGGTTCTGCTTCCCAGAGGTACCAGGAGGGACCGTATGGGAGGGGTAGCTCTAGGGTTTTTCCTGGGCTCTGCCTATTATTTCTCTTTTGCAGTTCCAGGGAAAGTGGTTCACCATTGGTGGGGCAGAGATTCGAACACAGAGTGAAGGTAAACCAGTCATGCACAGAATGACCTACAAGCTTCAAGATGACCACAGCTTCAATGCCACCGCCACCTGGCCCAGGTAAGTGACCAACTGCTGGGGCTCTGAGAGGCAGACACACGTCTTAAATAATGAAAGAGTTGACAGAGTGAGGGAAACTCTTCCCTTTCCCCGCACTGCGCTGCACTAAACCCATCTTTTTTGCTCTGTTCCTCTGTCTCCTACCCAGCCTCCTTCCCCTGCTCTCCAATTCTGTTGCTCCCTTCTCTTCCAGTCTTCCTCTTTCCATTCCATTAAAATTCATGGGTGGCTTCAGGATAAACATAGGAGAAAATAAGAATATAGCAAGGTGTTTCGGGAGAAGAAGGGTCACTAGCACTTGCAAGGGATCCTACAGAAAGCCTCTTTCGAGGGCTTAGAGACATGTTACCTTGAAAGAGCCAACATGCCTATAATCCTACTAATATCAGCTGCATAGAAGGAAGCAAGACAATAACACATCTTAATACATCCTGCGAAATACAAGGAAACCCTGTCTTAGAATGAAAAATAGAAAAAGGCAATTGCTGTAACTCAGTGTCCAAGTCCTTTGCTTAATCTCCTGTATGACTAGCACTACAACCATCATTAAAATAAACACTGAAAAATGTAACTTTTGTATCTGACAAGGTCTGTCAAATTCCCCAGGATTTACCCTCAAACCACGTACAACAGTTTTTAAGAACTGTCTCATTGCTATTTCTTTCTCACTAAAATTAACAACAACAACAACAACAACAACACAAGAACAAATCAGAGCCTTACATTAGGAGGCAGCAAAGCAGCAGCCCTCAGCATGGTAACCTGGGCAGGGCTGACAATCAGCCAGGAGGTCGCACTCTGGGGCATCCCACGCTGGACCGGGGCCTGCTACAGGGCTTGGGTTGTGCACATACGCTGCAAGGAGGGAACAGAGACGCAGGAGATGGCAGAGGTGGGCAGGTAGAGACGCGAGAAGGGGCGCACGCTCTCACTGATCTGCAGCGCATTCTGCCCCTGGCCGCTGTTTGCAGTGGCAGCTGAAGCATTTGAGGATGAGGAGCATGTGAAGAAAGGTTTCTGGGCCTCATCTCTACAGTGCTTGAGTGTGGTGGACCCTGATCATTGGGTCATTTTTGGCTCAAGGCTAAAGCACTGCTTGGCTTGGAACACACTGAAAGCTTGGAGGAAATTGGCCAGAGAGCGGAGCAACGAGAGGAAAGAGCAGGGTGCCGTTCTGTGGTCTATGTGTGAGACAGTCTTCCCCAGGGAGGCCGTAGAAGAGACAGGGAAGGAAGACAGTGCGATAAAGGGAGGGTTGGTGGACTCCGCTGCAGACAGGGAGAGCCCAGGGCCATGGCTATGGGCCGTGTGGGAACCCTGTCATGGGCTGGGCTAGACAGGGACTTGAGAATCCCGCTGCAGCAATGGCCTAAGTTCATGTGGCCCAGGGAGACCCAGGCCATGTCATGCTCCTGTTCACGGCTCATCCTCTCTCACTTGCACAGTGAACAGGACTGCGACCACTGGAGCAACATTATAATCCCAACTGAGAAGCCAAGCCAGTTCACCATATCCAATATTACAAGTGAGTCCCTCAGGAGGGTGGACAGGGGTTGGGATTTGCGGCATGATGGTCCCAGAAGGGTACAGCCCTCCCTGACCCTCTACATAGCAGCAATCCCGTGGGATAGAAGCCCTTGCTAACTGGCTGGGGAGGAAGAGGTCTGTCTCTTGGTCCTGTTTTGGAAAGGCTAACCTCTTGCCTTGTGTACTACAGGTCTCAGTGGAATAGAGAACTTCACCATGACAGTAGTAGCCACCAACTACCATGAGTTTGCCATCACATTCTACAGTATGATCACCCAAGACAAGGTGAAACTGGTGGCCAGCCTTTTAGGTGGGTTGTCATTCCACCATTGCAGGGACTTTGGTCCTGGCAGCACTGCAGGAGGGAGATCCTGTTCCTCCAAAGTCCCAAGTCTCCTCTAGTTCAAGCCCACTCTCATGGAGGGGGTCTTCCTGCAGACTTTCATGGGAGAGAGGTCTCAGGCCTTCTTCACTTGTGCAACAGAGTTTGTGTAGTGCAGCAGGGCTGGTGGCTTATCCCTGTCGCTGCAGCACTGGGTAGACTGAGGCAGGAAGATTGTAAATTTAAAGCTGACTTTGAACTATGTAACATGACCCTATGTGGAAAAAAAAAACACCCTTAAAATTAATTACAAAATTCTCTCTGTTGCCCAAACACCACAATCTTGGCCACAGGGAGGACCACAGTGCTGAGTTCTGAGCGAAAGGAGCACTTTGTCAGAATGATGAGGACTCTGGGCTTCACTAATGAAACCATCTTCTTCCCTAAACCCATGGGTAATTATGAGCTGGGGACAGGGGATGGGAATGTGGGGTCTGACCAGGCCCTGTGCGGTCTCACCAGGAAGATAACACAGGAAGCACTTAGTCTCCTAGCCTAGTTACGGGAGCAACGGTGACTCCCAACTTGGGGTGTGTGGGTCCTCAGGGATTCTGATGCCAAATGTTCTCTGATAGTTTAGATAAGTCCTACATAAGTGAAAATTTTAGGCCACGTCCCCATTTCCAAGTCTTTGTTTTTTTCAGCTACCTCCTGGGCAAGGCTAACTCTATCTTCCCTTGGGGCTTACTCATTACTGACACAAATATGACTTCATATGAAGTGGAATGGCCTGGTCTGGGGCAAGCCAATGCCTGAGCACCGGCTACGGCCACCCTCAGGTAAACAGGCTAGAAAACTTCATAGCACGGCAGCCGTGAAGCACAGCCATTGGACTGCCCATACCTTGGCCCTGAGTCCAGTGTACCCTTAGAGTCTTTTCAGCTGGCCCACGCTGGGCCTGAAGCAGTTAGCGGCCACGCAGGTAACCTAACCCGGAGATGTGACTGTTCCTCCCCCACCCCTCCGCCTGCTCTCACGTTGTTTCTCCTCCACAGAAACGTGCCTGTGAGACTGACTGGCAGGTAAGTAGGACAAGAGAGGGGGCTGCTGGGAATCGTGCACTAGGGAGGCTGGGGGCTCCAGCTGCCGTTATTCTTCCTCTTCCCTCCTGTGATTTCAAACCTTAGCCATGCCTACTCGGCTCTCTCCTCTCAGGTTCCTCCTTTCCTTGAACACTGTGCTGTCCAAGGTGCAACCCAATGCCCAGGAGAGAATCGACCAGCCCTTAGGACAATGCAGCGCTGTTGCCCCACTTCTCCGTGCGCCGCCTCAGCAAAGGACCTCACTTTTTCTGTGAAATAAACAAGTGTGATCAGGAACACAAGGGTGTGTGTCTTGTATGCTGGGCCATGGGTTTGGAGAATGGCAAAGAGCGGTCTAAAATAGTGTCCCTCCCAATCCCCGGCCTGATGTTGGAGGAGAGATTTATGAGGAAAAGAACTGCAGGCTCCTCACCACACCCCAAGTGCATTGTGGGCAGGGTGATGCTTTGCTCGCTCGTGCTTTGATCGTGCACTCTTAGTGCCAGCCCTCAGCCCAACTCAGAGAAGCCCGCGGGGCATGTCCTATCTAATACAAACGTTTCTGGAGCCATACTTCATGCCCGTACTTGGTCGACTAAAAAAGGTTCTCTGGCAGCAGCCCCATTAGGCCTGGGGCAGAGTACAGTCATGGTGGGGTGTAAAGGACAGTTGACTGGAGTCATCTAGAGGTTGGATGGTGGTGACCAAGACAGGAGGTGCATGTTGGGTGGGGCAGGGGCAGAGACGTATTCCAGGCAGGTGTAAGGTGGGGCTCCAGCTGATCTGTCAGTGACCAGAGGTCCTAGGATCCAAAATTTGACCCCAGCAGTCGGTTTCCCTGCCCATGTTAACCCCAATCAGCGTGCTGTCCTCAACAAGATGAAGTCCAGACCCTCTGAGGGTGTGTTCTGAAGTGATAGACCAGGGTGGTGGGAGAACATATCCCCAGGGCTCAACCTGCTGGGGGAAAACTAACAAAGCTGGGCCCGGGCCTGAACTGAGTGCTCCCGGATCCCTGACCAGTTGCCCCTTCAGGTGGGTGCAACATTACCCATGCATCGTCCGTCTCATTTCCTTTTAGCAATAGCCAGATTGGGTGCGGTCCAGAAGGACTCTGTCTTGCCAGTGAACAAGCATGCGTACCGGTGCTTTCACCTTGGCTGGGCTGCTGGGAGCTTCGAACCAATCACATCCCCCGCTCCAGCTCTCTCGAGTGCAGGACAAGCCTGAGATTCAGAACCACCAGATGGCGTCGGAAGTCTGAGCTAGGCCCCAGGATGAAACCAGTTCAGTGTCACTTTGCTTCTAACTCAGGAATGTGATGATTCAGGCATAAAGGGACAGATGGCGACAGCCCCTATAGCTAGTCAAAAGGCCAGAACCTTTGTTCTGCATGCTAAGTCTTTGAGCAGCTTATGCAGCATCTGGTCTTGGCCTAAGCAAGGCAACTTCCCATCATTCTTTGCTTCTCTAGGGTCTTTTAGAATCAAACATCTGGGGCACAGACAGGGCTTTGTGCTTCCTTCTGAGGGGGCTGGAGTATGAGTTTACTGTGGCTACTGTAGCACAGGGCCACAAACAAACAGATAAAATGTCATTTTTGTATTTTGTTCTGGTTCTGAAGAGTGAAGCTCGAGTCGGTGTTCTTAGGCAGAGACCACACAGTCTGCAGGGTTGGGCACCTGTAGGTCCCCAGGGAAGAACCCGCTTCCTTGTCTGCTCCAGTCTCTGAAGCTAACTTCCATGCGGTCCTTCACTTGTCGATGGGTCCATGCAGTGTGGCTTCATCTGAAGAAGTGTTTTGATGCCCCAGGGCCACTTCAATGGGGCAAGGAAGGATAGAGGCTGCGCGATGTCAAGCTTGCTGTGGCTCCTCCTGCAGGCTTGGGGATGCGCCGCGCGCCCACGTTCTTGTCACCACCTGGGACTTAAGCTAGAGTCTTGCTGCCATGCTGAGTGTGGCCTAGACACTTGGGTGGCCAGTGGGAGACCAGGACACTGCAGCCATAGGGCCTCCTGGCCACTACAGCTACAGGAATCCCAGGAAGTGATCCACGGTTCCATGAAAGGTGGGCTGGAATCTTAACTTGATAGCTGGGCTGGTTCACGTCTCTGGGAGCCAACCAGCAGTGATCTGGGTCAATGTGCGCAGTGAGAGCGCAAACAAAGGAATTCCACAGATGGGAAACCGAAGGCAAATGAAATGCATACACATGCCGCTGTCTCAATATGAAATCTCTTCATAATCCAAGCAAAAGAAAACTACCATTGCATGCAGTATTTATAAATCCCAAATGGAAATACTGATATTCTACACCTCAAAAGAATCATGTCAGCTGTTGTCAAAGGTGAGCGGAAAGATAAGTAGGCCTGTTTACACAAATTGTTCCAAAACCTAGTATTGTGTTATTTTCCAGAGAAAAGAGGAAACCCAAATCCTCATGTTTGCCATCACCAAATAACAGACATCTGTGCATGTGTGTTGATCATGTTATACTTCAGATCACTTCCAAATTCAGGAAATTTAATGGAATTAAACTATAATTTCTAGGTGAGAATTAAGAGGGTTGAAAGAAACCTAATATTTGAGTTCTTCATCTTTTATTGAATTTTAATTTTTATTACTTTTAATAAGAGATAATAATATGAGAGTTTCAAAACATGTTAGTAGTACATTCGCAATAGTTGAGACACTGCATATTGTTGTCCTCACAAATGTTGTGACAAATTTTCTAATCATTATTGGTTCTGAAGGCGGGGAGAAGAAGAGAAGAAAAAGTTATCTTCTCTTTGAACTAGGAGGAAGTACTTGTATGTATAGTCCAAAGTTTCATAATGGCAGTGGGTTACTGGTGAAACTGGCAATGTTGAAGGCTGTTGATTTAGGCCTGTTACAGCTCATCGTACTAATCTAGCTCTGAGTTTTATGCCTTGTAATTAAGCTTTTCTGTTGGGTGATCAAGTGCAAGCCAAAGCATGACCTGTCTAACAAAACCTTCATCATTTGTACTTTCCAGGATAAAATCTCCTCAGGATTAACTTCGGAACCATGTGCAGTGCTTTGTAGAACTGTTGTCAGTGTCAGCCATCGGGACAAGTCATGGCCAATGCTTGACCAATTTGCTCTCTGTGAAAGCCTGAGAGAACGTTTTCTCGCCAAGTGACTCTCCCTAGGCACACTATACTTCACTTATCCCTTTCCTCTGAGGTCCCATAATCTCCTTGACCAGAAAATTTGGGAAACCCCTGAGTTATAGCATGTTACAGCACAGGTTCTCTTATGTCCTGAGTCCTCATTGACCTTGAGGGGCTAGAGCCAAAATTATGGCTATCCTCATAGCCCTTGTTTTTCTCCAATTTTTGGTCTGGTAACTTACATTCTCAACCCTCCAGCAGAAAAGCTTCATGATACAACTACTTCATAACATACGTAATTGAGCTCAACCTCACTGCCTTTCTATATCATACCTCTTAGCTTAGTTTGACATTGGTATTTTCCTTCAATCATTGATATTTTAATTAATCTCTACATATTGTGATAAAACAGTTACACATTTTTACACAGACTTTTAGGAATCTAAGGATGTACAAAATTGTGGCCTGTCAAGCCTATGGTATCTCGCCTAGTCTCTTATTCTCAATTAATACCCTTTTTAAAAATATCTTTTTGTTAACCAATCATTTGCTTGAGAGAGAGTATAGCAGTAACTAAGTTTACAATAGAAGCAGCACACATCTGGAAGTCCCAAATGACACGCGTTCCAAGCGTAGTTTTAGTGTTGCTTCAAAAATCTTTGATTTCAATTCAGCTGTGTTGTGACTTTCCATTTTTATTTCTTCTTCAGATTTCTTACACTAGGGTGACTATACGATATTTACAAATGTAGGTCTGGTTTATTTCACTTATGGGTGTATGCTCGACACACATCCATTTATATATGAAGTCTTCCAGTTTATCATTCTTTATAGCTGAGTAATATTCCATTGTATAAAAATACCACATCTTTTTAAACCATTTTTCAAATGATGGACATTTTGGCTGTTTCTAAGATTTGGCCATTACACATTGGGCTCCTATAAATATAGGCGCACAGCTATCACTATGATATGACGTTTTCAGTTCTTCTGGGAAAATTCCCAGTAGGGGGATAGCTGGATTGAAGGGAATTTCCAATTCTAGTTTCTTAAGGAGGCCTCCACACCGCTTTCCATAATGGTTGCACCAGTCTGCATTCCCACTAGCAGTGGAGAAGGGTTCCTTTTTCTCCACAGCCTCTCCAGCATTTATTGCTGGTTGATTTCTTTATGATAGCCATTCTTTCTGGGGTGAGATGGTATCGAGGTGTTGTTTTAATTTGCATTTCATGGATGGCTAGCCATGTGGAGCATTTCTTCATGTATTTATAGGCTTGCTGCATTTCTTTCTCTGAGAAGTGTGTGTTCATCTCAGATGTCCATTTTTGGATTGGGTCTTCGAATTTTGGGACCCTAATGGTTTTCAGTTCTTTATAGATTCTAGATAGAAGACCTTTCTCAGAGTTCTTATTAGTTAAAATATTTTTGAAATTTGTAGGTTGTCTTCTCACTCTGTTGATAATTTCTTTCGACATGCAAAAAATTCTTAGCCAGAGGAGGTCCCATTTGTTGATGCTTTCAAGTGTTAAACACGCATTTTTCTTTTTGTCCATGAATTTTTTCCCTACCCCAACGTCTTCAAGATTTTATCCCACTTTCTCTTCCAGGAGATTTAACGTTTCTCTTTTAACATTTAGATCTTTAATCCATTTTGACTTTAATTTAGTGCATGGTAGCAGACTAGTTTCAAGTTTTAGTTTTCGGCATGTAGAGAGCCAATTTTTCCACACCATTACTTAAAGAGGCTGTCTTTCTTCCAGTAAGCGTGTTTGGAGCATTTGTCAAAGATAAGGCTGCTGAGTGTGTTTGTATCTGCCTCTGCATCTTCTAATCTATTCTACTGATCCTCAGGTCTATTTTTTTGCCAGTACCATGCTGATTTTATTACTGTAGCTCTACAGTATAACTTTAGGTCAGGAACTGCAATGCCTCCTGCCTTACCTTTGTTGCCCAGAGTTGTCTTCGCAATTCTGGGTCTTTTTGGTTCCAAATAAATTATAACAGTGATTTCTCCAGGTCTGTGAAGTATGTTGATGGTATTTGGATAGGAATTGCAATAAATCTGTATAACAATTTAGGGACTATGTCCATCTTCACAATTTTGGTTCTTCCTAGCCAGGAGCAGGGAATATCTTCCCATTTTCTGCAGTCTTCTAGGATCTCTTTTTTCAGAGTACTGTAGTTTTCATTGAAAAGGTCTTTTACTTCCTTAGTTAGGCTGATTCCTAAGTATTTCATTTTCTTCGGTGTTATCATAAAAAGTACTGTTTCTCTAACTTCTCTCTCAGTGTGTTTGTTATCTGTGTAGAGGAATGCCACTGACTTTTGTGTGTTGACTTTGTAACCTGCTATGCTACTGAATTTGTGTATTAATTCCAGTAGCTTCTTGGTCTAGTTCTTTGGATCTTCCAAGTAGATTATCATGTCATCTGCAAATAGTGAAAATTTTACTTGTTCTTCACATATTCTTATTCCTTTTATTTCTCTTTCTTGTCTGATGGCTGTAGCTAGTGACTCCAGAACTATATTGAATAGAAGTGGCAATAGGGGGCATCCTTGTCTTGTACCAGATTTGAGAGTAAAAGACTTCAGTTTTTCCCCATTTAGAATTATGCTAGCTGTTGGATTGTTGTAGATGGCTTTTATCAGGTTGAGGTAGAGACCCCTCATTCCAATTTTCCGTAAGACTTTGAACATGAATGAGTGTTGCACTTTGTCAAAGGCTTTTTTGGCATCAATTGAGACGGTCATGTGATTTTTGGTCTTGGTTCTGTTGATATAGTGTATTGCATTTATAGATTTGCGTATATTGAACCATCCTTGCATCCCTGGGATGAATCCTACCTGGTCGTGATGTATAATCTTCTTGATGATTTGTTGTATTCTAATGGCTAGGATTTTATTGAGAATTTTTGCATCTATGTTCATGAGAGAAATTGGTCTGTAGTTTTGTTTTTTAGTTACATCTCTTTCTGGTTTTGGTATCAGTGTAATACTTGCCTCTAGGAATGATTTTGGAAGGATTGCTTCTTTTTCAATTTCATTGAAGAGTTTGAGGAGTATTGGGGTTATGTCTTCTCTAAATTTCTTGTAGAATTCAGAGGTGAATCCATCAGGTCCCGGAGTTTTCTTTGTTGGTAGGCTTTTTATTACAATTTGTATTTCATTGGCTGTTATTGGGTTATTGAGAGTTCTAATATCTTCTTGATTCAGTTTTGGTAATTTGTACTTTTCTAGGAATCTGTCCATTTCATCTGTGGCTTCAATTCTGTGAGAGTAAAGATTCTCAAAGTAACTATCTATGATCCTCTGTATCTCTGCTGGGTCTGTAGTAATTTCACCCTTTTCATTCCTTATTGCTTGAATTTGAGTCCTTTATTTGTTCTTTTTGATGAGGTTAGGCTTGGGGCTTATCAATCTTATTTAATCTTTCAGAGAACCAGCTTTTGGATTCATTAATCCTTTGTATTGTTTTCTTTGTCTCAATTGAATTGATTTCTGCTCTAATCTTTATAATTTCCTCCCACTTTTGGGCTTTGGATTTCGTTTGTTCTTCCGTTTCTAGTCGGTTTAAGTGTTGTGTTAGATTGTTTATTTGTTCCCATTCTATTTTCTTAATGTGTGAGTTCAGAGCTATAAATTTCCCTCTGAGAACTGCTTTCATTGCACCCCAAAAATTCCAGTAGGTTGTGTTTGAATTTTCATTAAATTCAAGGTATTATTTAATTTCTTGTTTAATTTAATCTGTAACCCACCGGTTGTTGAGAACAGTGCCATTTAATTTCCATGTAGTCCTGGAGTTCCTATGATTTCTTTTGCCATTTATTTTCCTTTTGATTGCACTGTCATCAGATGATATGCATGGGATAATTCCTGTCATATTTAAGCATGATCTATGGACTAATATGTGATCTATTTTAGAAAATGTCCCATGTGCAGTTGAAAAGAATGTGTATTCTAAAAACAAACAAACAAACAAACAAAAAAAGAATGTGTATTCTGAAGTGGTTGGGTGGAACACTCTGTATGTCCACTAAGTCCATTTGTTTCAAGTTCTGGTTCAGTTTTTCTACTTCTTTGCTAATTTTTTGTCTATCTTTTTCGGATAAGGGGATGTTGAGGTCTCCTGTTAAGATTGTGGTATTGGATATGAGATTTTTCATGTCCATTAAGGTTTGTTTTATATAATTTCCTGCTCCTGTGTTGGGTGCATACATATTTATGAGTGTTACCTCTTCGTCATGAATGTTTGTTCTAACCAATATGTAGTGGCCTTCTTTATTTCATTTGATCAGTCTTGGTTTGAAGTTTAGACTGCCTGCAAACAGGATTGCTATCCCTGCTTTTCTTTGAGGTGCTGGAGCATGTAGTATTGTTTTCCAACCTTTAACTTTAAGCCTGTGAGTTTCTTTATGAGTTAAGTGTGTTTCTTGTATACAGCATATTGTTGGGCTTTGTTTCCTTATCCACTCTGCAAGTGCACTTCTTTTAATTGGAGAATTGAGTTCATTTACATTGACAGTTATAATTGAAATATATTGACTTATGATTGACATGAGTATTATTTGCTACTCTTTACCACTTTCTCCTCCTATGTTTAGTTGGTTACTCCATTTGGTGGGATCTTTCTGTTCTCATTTGTTGAATTTGGGTCATTTTGGTTCCTCTCTAAAATATTTGCTAGAATACTGTGTAGTGTTGGCTTTGATGTCATGAAATTCTTTAGTTGTTCCTTGTCATGGAAATATTTCACTTCTCCCTCATACTTGAAGGAGAGTTTTGCCAGGTATAGTAGTCTGGGCTGAAATTTGTTTTCATGGAGGACTTGAAGCACTCTGCTCCATGATCTTCTTGATTTCATGGTTTGTGAAGAGAAATCTGCCGTTATTCTGATGGGTTTTCCTTTAAATGTGATCTGTTTCTTCTCTCTAGCAGCTTTTAGTATATTGTTCTTCAGGTGGATTTGTGGTATCTTGACTATTTTATGTCTTGGCGTGTTTTTAGTTGGGTTGATGTTATTTGGAGTTGTGTAGGCTTCAGTTACTGAATGTCCAATTGCTTCCTCATGTTTGGGAAGTTTTCTGCTATTACTTCTGCCCATATTCTTTTTATATCGTTTGTATTGACTCCTTCTTTCTCATTGATTCCTATTAATCTCATGTTGTTCATTTTTGCATCATTTTGCAGATGTTGAATTATTTTTTCTGCATTCTGGTTGTTTTTAAAAGATCCTTTCTTACTTTTTCACTGGCTGTGACTGTGTCTTCAAGATCTGAAACTCTTTCTTCACTTTTGTTCATACGCTTTTGCCAACTTGTGACTGAGATTTTATTTTCTTGTACATCTCTTTGAAACTGTTTCATGTGATCTATTTCTTTCCTATATTGCTCCGTCAGGGACTCCATCATTTTTCTATTCTCCTCTAATTTTTTATCAATGTCTTCTTTAGTAGTATTGAAGTCTGTCATTATGGTTATCCTTTCTCTCTCTAATACAGAGATTATTTCTGTTCTGTTCTCCTCTCTACTTTTGTGTGGTTGTTCCCCTACTTGGGTTGCTATTGATTTAGCCATGTGTTTTTTAACTTCAGATGTTATTTCTGCTCTGTTTTCGTCTATATGTTTCTCCAGTCGTTTTTCTGCTTCGTGTGTTTCTTTTTTTACTTCAGATGTCATGTCTGATCGCAGTTGCTCTGTAAGTTTCTGCACTTGTCTGTCTCCCTCAGATTCTACGGATTCACAGGTTTCATCACCATGGTTCCCATTTTCTTCCACGATAGTGTCTCCTGTGTTTGATTTGGGTGGCCTTGGGCCCTGAGATTGCATCTTACCTCTTGTCATTATCATTTTGTATGGAAGCGATCTCTGCACTTTGGTGAAGTTATGCTGTTAGTGTCTATGGGAGTTTGTTCTGGATCCCCCAAATTGGTTCCCCTGCGGAAATGCCTGGCTACGTGTCAGAGCTCAGGCTGCTGGCTGCTGTGAGACCTTGTGGCTCTGGACTGTGGGTGGCGACGGAGCTCTGGAGTTGAGGAGTTCTGGTAGGCTCGTGGGCCAGATGGGTTGCCGGACGAGATGCGCGATGGGTTCGGTACTGGAGCTTGGGCAGGAGGGCTTGAAAAAAGAAAAAAAAAAGTGGGGAGGCAGGCCGAGGGTCCTTACCTGGAAGGTGCCAGAGCCAGATGGGATTAGGACCAGAAGTCAGGAGGAGGAGCTGAAAAAAAGAGGGAGGCAGGTGGGGGATCCTTACCTGGCGGGCGCGCAAGCCAGATGGGATGGGGACCGGAAGTCAGGAGGAGGAGCCAAAAAAAATGGGAAGAGGGGCCGAAGGTCCTTATCTGGTGGGCGTGGGAGCCAGACGGGATCGGGACCACTCCAGCGCTAGTTTTTTAAGGAGTCTCCACATTGATTTCCATAATGGTTGCACCACTTTGCGTTCCCACCAATAGTGAAGTGTTCCTTTTTCCCGGCAGCCTCTCCCACTTTTGTTGTTGGTTGATTTCTTTATGATAGCCATTCTTTCTTGGCTGAGATGGTTTGTAAGTATTGTTTTAATTTGCATTTCATGGGTGGCTAGTGATGTGGAACTTTTCTTCATGTATTTAATAGCTTCTAGTATTTATTCCTGTGAGAACTGTGTGTTAATCTCAGATGCTCATTTCTCAATTGGGTCTTTGAATTTTGAGACCCTAATGTTTTTTAGTTCTTTGTAAATCTAAATAGAAGACCTTTATCTGAATACTTATTAGGTAAATTTTTTTTTTCGGGATTTCTGGGTTGTCTCTTCACTCTCTTGGTAATTTCTGTTGATGGGCAAAAACTTATCAGCAAGAGGAAGTCCCAGTTGTTCATTTTTTCCAGTGTTACCCATGCATTTTGATTTTTGTCCATGAAGGGTTTACCTACTCTGATTACTTCAAGATTTCTTCCTGCTTTCTCTTTCAGGAGATTTAGTGTTTCTCTTTTAATACTTAGAACTTTAATCCATTTTGACTTTAGTTTAGTGCATGGTCATAGACCTGGGTCACGTTTTAGTTTTCGACATGTAGAGATCTAATTTTTGCAGTATCATTTGTTAAAGAGGCTGTGTTTCTTCCGGTAAATATGATTGGCTCCTTTGTTGAAGATAAGGACGTTTTTCATCTTTGCATCGTCTTGCAGATATTGATTATTTTTTCCTACACTGTACTTGTTTTTAAGCAATCGTTTCTTACAATTTCATGAACTACAACATTGTCTTCAAGATCTGAAACTCTATGTTCACTTTTATTTGAGCAGTTTTGCCAGCTTCTGATTGATACTTAGAGTTCTTGTTTATGTGTTTGAGTCCGCTTCATACATTCTATTTCTTTCTTATATTGCTCTTTCAAGGAATTCATTGCTTTTGTAATGTCTTCTAATTTTTCCATCAGTTTCTTTATTAGAAGCATTTATTAATTCTTTCATTACAGTTATCCTTTTTTCTCTCCAGAGATTATTTCTGATCTGATTTCCTTTACAAATTCCTGCAGTTGTCTCTTTACTTTAGACACTATTAATTCAGAGATTTACTTTTTTGCATAAGAGATTATTTCTTTTTTTAACTTATGCCATGCGATGTTTTATTTATGTATTATTTTTTAGAATTTTACTTAATGAATTTAAAATAATTAATATTTTGTTCATTGTTGTCTTCGTCATAGTTATTCAGAGTAGAGTTTGCTGCCATTATTGCTTGTCTAAACATCACTAATGTAGATCTTTCCATTGCACAATTACAAAGTAGCTGTACATATAGTCCGATAGTCCCTAACATTCGTGAAGACGTTATTTCTGATGTGATTTCCTCTATACATTTCTGCATTCGTTTGTTTACTTCAGATGCCATTAATTCAGAAACTTCAACTGTGTGATTCCCATTTTATGCTATACTAGTGTCTCCTGCATTAGTTCTGGATGGGCTCAGGGCCAGAGACTGCACTTGGTCCTTCTCTTTGTCATTTGGTAGGTCGGTGTCTTCTGATCTTTGTTATAGTGCTTTGGTGCAGTCATGCCCTTATCACGTAGTGAAATTCTGCCCTAAGAGAGACGAAATGTTTAAGGTAGTTATAGTTTTGCTTTTACAGAGTTACTTTTAGGAATACTAATAATGGGTAGTGATGATTAGCAGTTGATGAACTTGTGTAACTAATGGATCTATATTTTAGACAATAAGAAGATACAGTATATCTGTGTTCTCAAGCAGATATTAAATTGGAAATTTATATTTAATTTAGTTCAACTAACCTCTTTCTGATCACCTCCCCTTGATGTACCTGGGGCTTTCTAGGAGACTAGCTCATCCAGTGACCTATTGCCTCCTCTGTAGATCAAGAGAGAAAGAAAGAAGACACTCTCATAGATCTGGGGCTGGCAAAGTGTCTCAGTTTACTATGTCTGGATCTACCAGGTTTTAATTTGTCCAGATGTACCTGGCTGGGTCCAGTGTTGGGCTCAGTGTTTTTTCCTGTGGTAGCCCATGCAGATGGACTCAGTGTGCCCTCCTGCAAGATGTTCAACTCCTTAGTTAACTAGGTGTGTCTGGCCCCCTACCTCTGTGCTGCCAGTTTTGCTGCAGAGTTCCACAGGAGGCACTGGGCCTTGAGTCTGGATGGGGAAGTTCTCATTGTCCTGAGCAGGCAGAAGTTCCCAGGAAAGCACTGGCCTTGGGTTCTGGATGGGGAGGGATCCAGGGCATGGGTATGCCCAGCAGGCTGAAGGCCTTATATTCACGCTATGCCTGCCACTGTGACATGCAGGTCGAAATTTCCACACACACACACAGAGGGCCTGAGGTCTGGATGTGCAGCACCATTTTTATCTTGACATGGTCCCAATTATCTTCATAGACTCGCCTTACTTCTGTATTTTTGACTCAGAAAAACGTGTATTTTAAAACAGCGGTTGATCTTTCTGCACTTTTTTTTCTCTCAGCTGTGTATCTTTAATTTTTTTTAATCTTTTAGATTTCTGCATTTTAAAGAAATCTTGAAAACTGACATAGCAAGATTATCTTTGTGCATTTGGGTGCTAAATGAAGGCTGTACTGCTAGTTTTTCTTAGCTGTGTTATAAGGTATATTGCTCTATAATCAAATTTTGTCATTCATGTAACATTTAAGTGTTTATAACTGTAAAGAAGAAACTTGTTCTTTTAAAGTTGCTTGTAATTTTTCTTTAAATTTTTTTTTTATTTTGAAAAGTAAAAGCAAAACAAGACCAAAAATCAGAAAGAAAGCAAGAAACAGGGCAACATACAATAGTACATATCTTGCAGATTTTGAAGCCAAGAATAGCAGATTAACAATGGTTGATATATTATCTATTTTATTGTTAAATCTGTTGCTCAGATTGGCACATATAGTTACTTAAGACTAAACATATAGTTAGATATTACCATTTGCTTTCAAGGATTCACACTGGAATTCCATAAAAATTTATAGGAGATTAAATACTAATACTCCAGAAACTCTTCAATGAAACTGAAAAAGAAGCAATACTCCAAAAATCACTCTTGGAGGCACGTATTATACTGATACCAAAACTAGAGAATGATGCAACTAAAAAAGAGAACTACAGGCCAATCTCCATCATGAACATAGATGTAATGTCCTCAATAAAATCCTAGAAAATAGAATACAGCGATCATCAAAAAGTTTATATGCTGTGACCATGTAGGATTCATCCCAGGGATGTAGGGATGCTTCACCTATGCAAATCTGCAAATATACACTATGTCAATAGAGTCAAAACCCAAAACCACATGATCATCTCAACTGACTGAGAAAATGCCTTTGAGAATGGCCAACGTTCATTCATGGTCAAAGTCCTAGAGAAAATTTGAATAGATAGCCTCTACCTCAATATGATAAAAATCATCAATGACAATCTAACAGCCAACATAATTCTAAATGGGGAAAAGCTGCGATCTTTTACTCTCAAATCAGGTACAAGACAAGGATGTCCTCTATGACCAGTCCTAATCAAGATAGCTCTGGAATCATTAGCTAGAACCATTAGACAAGAGAGAGTAATAAAAGAATAAGAATATGTAAATAAGTGAACCTATCATTATTTGCAGATGACATGATACTGTACTTGGAGGACTTCAAAAAAAAATTCACCAAGAAGCTGCTAGAATTAATAAACAAATTCATTAAAATAGCAGGTTATAAAGTCAATGCCCAAAATTCTATAGCATTTCTCAACACTCTGAGAGAGAAATTAGAGAAACAATATATTTCACAGTTGCACCTGCACACTTGAAATACCTAAGAATTAATCTAACTAAGGAAATAAGAGATCTACTCAGCCAAAATTACAGTACTTTGAAAAAAGAGATCAAGGAGAATTTCAGAAAATGGAAAGATATTCGTTGCTTCTGGTTTTGAAGAACCAACATTGTGAAAATGACCACACGACACTCCCAAAATTGTTGTGCAGATTTAATGCAATCCCTGTTGAAATATTATCAACATACTTCACATATCTAGAGAAAACATTCCCAAAATATATTTAGAACAAAAAACAGAAACAAAAGCAAAAACAAGACAAAACAAAACGAAACAAAAAAACCCCTAGAGTAGCACAGGCAATCCTGTGCAGCAAAGGCAAGGCAGGAGGCATTACAACCCCTGAGCTAAAATTATACTACAGAGCTACTGAGAAAGTTATTTCTTTTTAAAGAACACACAATAATGATAGAAAAAAGACATTGGAAACAACACAAGATTTTGCTCAAAGCATTAATAGGAATTCAATATCGTATAGTCTCCCTAATATAAGAACTTTAAAGCAGAAAACAAGAACTTAAGGGCATAACACAGCTGAATGTGTTATGGATTAAACAACGAAGTGACCGGAAGCAGACAAAGCAGAAAACATCAATAGCAAAACCATACACTGATGTACACAGGATGAATCAGACATTAGTCTCAAGAACCTTCAAAAGGTTCAGCATATTGATTATAGCACAATGTAACGCTAAAACTATGTTTGGAATACATGTCACTCTTGTCTTTTTGATATGTACTGCTCCTGGTGTAAACTCAGTTACTGTCATTCTCTCAAGAGTAGTACTTGAAAATAAGAGACTGGGCCAAAAACCATATTCTTGACAGGCTACAATTA
>PVJA010031868.1:0-14896 GCA_004027025.1 Myocastor coypus
TCCCACAAAAAAATAAATACATAAAAATAAAAGTGCTGGGTGAGCCGGGTGTGGTGGCGCACACCTTATAATCCCAGTACTTGGGAGGCTGAGGCAGGAGGATCACTGTGAGTTCGAGACCAGCCTGGGCTGCCCTCAGTTCAACCTCCAGTGCCAAACAGAGGCAGACTGACAGACAGACCCCCACACACACACCA
The DNA here is from genome assembly GCA_004027025.1 of Myocastor coypus. Taxonomy (NCBI): domain Eukaryota; kingdom Metazoa; phylum Chordata; class Mammalia; order Rodentia; family Myocastoridae; genus Myocastor; species Myocastor coypus. The sequence goes on from PVJA010031868.1 coordinate 198, forward strand.
TAAATGGTTAAAATGATAAATTTTATGTTAAGAGTAATTTACAACAAATCATGTTTTAAGAAGAAACCAGCAGGGCCTGGCAGGATGCTCAGTGGTCTAAAGCGCCTGCTTAGGAAAGCTTGGGCGGCTGCAGGGACCGCGGGTTCGATCCCCCGGCACCACATGCTGCGCCAGCCCTGCCCTCGGGGCAGGCTGAGCCAGCCATAACAATGAGTGAATAAACAAATAAAGATTCTGAAACAAGAAAAAAATAAATTAAAAAATAAATAAATAAACAAACAAACAAAAAAAAAAAAAAAAAAAAAAAAAAAAAAAAAAAAAAAACAAACAAACAAAAAAAAAAAAAAAAAAAGAAGAAAACAGCACTTGGGAGGCTGAGGCAGGTCGATTGTCAAGAGTTCGAGACCAGCCTGGGCTACAAAGTCAGTTCAAGGCCAGTTTGAACTACATAGCAAGACCCTGTCTCAAAAAACTCAAAACAAACAGTCCCCTCAAAGCAAAACCAAAAAAGGTAAGAAAGCAAAGCAATCTATTCCATAATGTGAGCTTCGCTTCCCGTTGTCACCGCTTTTTAAAGCCTTGTGGCAGCCTCGCGTAGGGTACCATTCTAACCTTTTCTGGAGCGGGGACGGGATGGAACCCAGGCCTTGCACGTGCTGGGCCCGCGCCTGCTGCTGAGCTGGACCCCAGCCTTCTGGGTTGTTTGAGGCAAAGCGTGACCTTAGGATTCTCCATCCCTAAACATCTCCGGGCCGACAGCCTTCCAGTGGAGCAGCTGATTCCAGAGGCGTGACTCCCTCAAGGCCGGGGTAGCGGCCACGGCCTCCACTTTACCTCTCGTGAGCTCAAGGCCCCTGCTCACTGGTGTCCTTTCCTGAGAGTGATGCAGGGGAAAACAAACCCCAACCTGAAGAGCTCGTGTTCTCTAAAACCCACAAATGAATTTTAGGAACAAACGGAGGTTATGAGCAGAATAGATTTATTAAGAGAAAGAAAGCTTCTGTCTAGGATGAGGGGGACCTGAGTGTGTGGCCTGGGAAGCTGTCTTCTTCCCGGATTTTTATAGTCATGTGGTGAGGTGGGCCTAAGGTTGTGAAGAAGATGTGGTACCTTGCCTAGGTGGGGATGCAGTGGGACAACGACTGTGGTCCAACCAATGAGATTACAAGCACCATTGCTCAGGTAAAACTGATTAACATCGGGATCCAACGGGAAGGCAAGTCATGTAGCAAGCGGGCAAGAACGCCACCTATTGAGCTTGAGCTTGGGACTCTTTCCAGGGTCTTTTAAGGTGACTGATACTTATTTAGTGTATCAATCCCTGAGGCCCACCCTTGAGGAAGTAAGTAGTTGCTTCTGTTGACTCTCATCTTGAGATCTGGCCCACGGTGGAGGAGTGTCCTCTCTAGTTGGAAAGTCATCTTGACTTCCATTTCGTCTTTGAGGGCCTGACCCTGTCTGACTGCCCATAATACTTCTATCTAACTCAGCTGCCTACAAGAGGACAGGAAGCTCTCTGTTTCCTCTTCTGCCCAGGGCAAGGCCAGGGCAGCCTGGCAGGCCACGGGTGGGCTCCCACTTAGCAGAAGTTGGTGGCTGTGGTGCCCAAGGCCCTGCCTCAGCGCCCTGAGGGCTGCTTCCTGCTGGGCCTGCAGAAGCGCAGCCACCTAGTACCCCTCACTCACGATACACCCCGTGCGCCTTCAGTCCCCTTCCATCTGTTCACCCGCAGCGACAGCCCAGCCTGGGTGTTGCCCTGCCTGCCTGCAGCCCTGGCAGAGTCTGCCGAGGTGGACGTTTCCCTCGGCCTGCTCTCTTCTGCCTCCTCAGCATCATGAGGAAATGGATCTGGCACAGCATGGCAGCCTGGCTTCCATCCCAGACCCACAGCCAGGCCTGACAGCTGCCGCCCTGAGTTCAGTCCTCACTGATGCCCATGTGGATGCACACAGCAGACACACCACACACATGCACAAGCACGTACACACACACAGATACATGCGTGCAAATGAGCCCCCAGGCCTCCTGCCTAGACATAAGCTGCTGAAATGTGCTGAGGCGCTGACATGCTCAGCCCAGCTTCCTTGTGAAGATGCCCTGTGGGCGTGGCACATAGGCAGGGCTGCCGTCTCCGCCCTGCTTTGTCTTGTGCAGAAAGCAGCATACCACGGGCACGATTTCTGTAGCCTGTTTTTGCTTGCTTGGTTTTTTGAAACACGGTCTTACTATGCAGTCCAGACTGGCCTTGAACTCACTGGATAGCCCAGGCTAGCCTCCAACTCTTGGTGACCGTCCTGCCTCAGCCTCCTGAGTGTCAGGATTAAGGTGTGCAACACCATGCCTGGGTGTTGCCAGACTTGTCCCTTATTAAGATTCCTTGGCTGGGCATAGTGGGGCAGGCCTGTGATCCCAGCACTTGGAGGCTGAGGCAGGAGGATCACTGCCAGTTTGAAGCCAGCCTGTCCTACACAGTGAGTTCTAGGCCAGCCTGAACAACATAGTGAGATCTTGTCTTAAAAATATCTTGAAGACTGTCAGAACTACCATATGGCCCTACTTCTGGGTGGATATCCAAAGGAATTTAAATTATTAGCAAGTCAAAGCGCTATCAGCATTCACATTTCAACACTAGTCACAACAGCCAAGATTTGGCCACAACCTAAATGTCCAGGAATGGAAGAATGGATGAAGAAGATGGATCTACACACACGGGGGCACGTGGCGCAGTGGTCCCACCGTGGGCCGCAGCGCAGTTACTGCTGGCGGGCGTCGCACCAAGGGCAGCTGGGCCCCCAAATGCAGCCAACTTTCTCTCCAGTGTACAATCTAAAATAACCGGAACAGGGCGGGCCAAATAGCTCAGCAGATTAAAGTGCCTGCAAGCAGGCATAGGCGCTGGGGTTCCAACCCTGGGCCTGCTTGGCCTGCCCCCATCCCCAGGGTGTGCTGGGACTATAATAGAAACCGGGCGTGGTGATGCCCACCTGTGATCCGAGCTCTTGGGAGGCTGTAAACAGGCAGATCACTGCAAGTCCTATCTAGTAGTGAGAGCCTGAATATCCTGTAGACCCTTCCCTAAAATCCAAAAAAAAAAGACAGTGACTGGATATAGAATGTCAGTCATAAGCCGGGTGTGGTGGCACACACCTGTAATCCCAGCACTTGGGAGGCTGAGGCAGGAGGATCTGTGCAAGTTCGAGACCAGCCTGGGCTACCAAAGTGAGCACAAGGCCAGCTTGAACTGCACAGCAAGACCCTGTCTCAAAAAAAGAAAAAAAAAAAAAAAAAGAATGTCAGTCATATATATACACAATGGAATATTAGACAGAAAGTGACATAGGACAAAGACGCCCATTCTCCCATGGAAGTTAAAACATGGGTCAGGCCTCATCTATGCAGTGGCCTGGGGGTTACCAGAGGCTGGGAGTGTGATGAGGGAGACACCAGGGTGCACTTAGCAGGCAGGGCAGTGTCTCACGTCCTGTGGCACAGTGGGACAATTGTGGGTGGCAACATTTAACTGTGCATTTCCAAGTTGTGAGTTGTTTCTTATGGGCTTTTGTTTTTTTGAGAGAGTCTGGCTACACATTCTAGGCTGGCCTTGAATGGCATGGCCCAGGCTCCTCCTGCCTCTGCCTCCTGAGTGCTGGCATTACAGGTGCGTGCCACCAGCTGGCATAGGTGTGTAGGTGACCTGTTCATGCACAAGTAAACTTCTCCTGCCCAGGCCTTCTGAGCAGCATGGGACACAGGCACATCCGCGTGGTGAGTTGAATTGTGTATTGCAGGACAGCTAGAAGATTTTTTTTTTCTTTTTAATTTTGAGACAGTGTCTCACTAAGTTGCCTACGCTGACCTCCAACTAGTCTTTGTGAGAAGGGGATTTTTTTTTTTTTTTTTTTTGTCTTTTTGAGACAGGGTCTCGCTATGCAGTTCAGGCTGGCCTTGAGCTCACTTCTGTAGCCCAAGCTGGTCTCAAACTTGCACCAGTCTTCCTGCCTCAGCCTCTCAAGTGCTGGGATTGCAGGCGTGCGCCACCACACCTGGTTCGAGAAGGGGATTTTTAAGTGTTCCCAAGAGAGAGGAATGCCAAGTATCTGCGGTGACAGGTTGCTGGCTGCCCTGACCATCGTGTTGTGTATATGTGGGTGTCTCACGGCATTCCATTAACATGTAGCTATTATGACTAAATTAAAAAAAAAAACAAACCTAAATTATTTTATTATTTTTTCTTCTTATTTCAGAACTTTTGTTTGTTTATTTATTTATTTTTATGGCTGGCCCAGCCTGCCCTGAGGGCAGGGCTGGCGCAGCATGTGGTGCCGGGGATTGTACCGCAGTCCCTGCAGCCGCTTAAGCTTTCCTAAGCAGGTGCTTTAGACCACTGAGCCATCCTGCCAGGCCCCCTATGACTACATTTTTAAAAAATATTAAGCCAGGGGCCCGGCAGGATGGCTCAGTGGTCTAAAGCGCCTTCCTGGGGAAGCTTGGGCAGCTTCAGGGACCATGGTTCGATCCCTGGCACCACATGCTGCACCAGCCCTGCCCTCGGGGCGGGCTGAGCCGGCCATAAAAATGACTGAATAAACAAACAAAGGTTCTGAAAGAAGAAAACAAATAAATAAATATTAAAAAAAAATATTAAGCCAGGCATGGTGGCACACGCCTGTAATCCCAGCACTCTGGGAGGCTGAGGCAGGAGGATCGGTGCAAGTTCGAGACCAACATGGGCTACAAAAGTGAGCTCAAGGCCAGCCTGAACTGCATAGTAAGACCCTATCTCAAAAAGACTAAATAAATAAAATAAAATAAAATAAAAAATATTAGGTAGGTACAGTTGTGCACCCCAGTGATCCCAGCACTCAGGAGGCTGAGGCAGGAGGACCATTGTTAGTTCAAGGCCAGCCTAAACTGCATAGTGAGACCTTGTCTCAAAATAAGTTTTTGTTTTATTTTTTTCATTTTATTTTTTTTCTTGTTTCAGAACTTTTGTTTATTTATTTATTTTTATGGCCATCTCAGCCTGCCCTGAGGGGCAGGGCTGGGGCAGCATGTGGTGCTGGGGATTGAACCTCAGTTCCTATAGCCTCCTAAGCTTTCCCAAGCAGGCGCTTTAGGCCACTGAGCCATCCTGCCAGGCCCCCTTTTTTTGTCTTTTTTTTAAAAAATTTATTTTTATTTATTTTTTCTTGTTGCAGAACCTTTGTTTGTTTATTCACTCATTTTTATGTCCGGCTCAGCCTGCACCCCCGCCAGGGCAGGGCTGGCGCAGCATGTGGTGCCGGGGATCGAACCGCGGTCCCTGAAGCCGCCCAAGCTTTCCCAAGCAGGTGCTTTAGACCACTGAGCCATCTCGCCGGGCCCCTTTTTTTTTTTTTTTATCTTTTTGAGACAGGCTCTCACTATGCAGTTCAGGCTGGCCTTGAGCTCCCTTTGGTAGCCCAGGCTGCTCTCGAACTCACACTGATCCTGTCTCAGCCTCCCAAGGATTATAGGCTTGAGCCACCACGCCCGGCATCAGAATAAGTTTTCTGTTTTGTTTTGATTTAAATTTATTGGCACAATTTAGATTTACAGAATGATCATATTCATCATGGGGAATTTAGAACCATACGTGATATATCTTGTTTCCTCTTTATTTTTGTCTTTTTTTGAGACAGGGTCTCACTATGCAGTTCAGGCTGGCCTTGAGCTCACTTGTGTAGCTGAGGCTGGTCTCGAACTTACACTGATCCTCCTGCCTCAGCCTCCCAAGTGCTGGGATTGCAGGCGTGCGCCACCACGCCCGGCTCTCCTCTTTATTTTTCCTATTCCTAAAATAAGTTTTTAAACACTAAAAACAAAAGGAAAAGCTCATCTCATGCCTGTTAAGGTGGGGAGGGAGACAGGAGGAGAGGGGGGCAGCTGCTGGTCACACCTGGGGTCCCCTCCAGGGGCAGAGGGCTGTGGCCCAGGGGCTCCTGTCATTACGGCCACCCTCAAGGCCCTTGCTTCTCAACTCCTGACAAGCACTGGGTAACAACGCATGGTGCTGGGGGCTCTGGAAAGTGACAAGGCGCAGCTGCTGGGTGTGGCTATCTGTCCAGGAGGCCGCAGACCTAACTCATGCCATGCCTGCGGGCCTCCTGAGCTTCTGGAACTGCAGGCCTGGACTGGAGCCACTGTCCCCGGGGGGTGCAGGCAGGTGCAGCCTTGCAGTCAGCTCCCACAGCTGGCAGAGGCAGGAGGCCCAGGGCCAGGGCCAGCCCAGACAGTTTAACCTCAGTGAGGCCATGTCTCAAAAGGTAAGAATGAGCTGGGGCTGTAGTTCAGTGCACTAATCTGCAGTTCACCTCCATCCTGTGATAAGTGAGTACATGTATACATACATACATACATGTACACATGAACAACTTAAAAGGCTGGGGCACAGCTCCACTCTCCCAGCTTTATCCCCAGCAGGGTAAGGGTACACATAATCCCAGAAGTCTGCAGATCAAAGTCCTGAAGGGAAGCTGCAGGTAAACGTTGGAGTCAGGAGTGGTAGAGGGGTGCCCTGGGAGAAGTCAGGGGCTCTGGGTTCAAATCTCAGCTTCAGAGTGTACAGAGACCACGGGGCCCTGGCCTCTCTTCCTCACCTCAAGATGGGAGCACCGGGGTGTGTACCCCACGACACTGTTAGGGCTGGCTGATGCTTGGGGCCTGGACCTGTTGGGGGGGGGGCGGGCATTGGCGCCCCTGGGGCAGCGCGCCAGGGCCAGGGTCCCGGTCGGCAGGCAGCGTGGTTTTCACCTCAACACTCACTTCCTTGGTCAGCAAGCGCGACCCAAGGCCAGGCCCACGTGGCCATCTGCCAGGGTCCTCGGTCTCCGGTCTCCGCTTGGAGGGACAGGTTGTGACGACAGGGCAGAGTCAGCCTAGGCCCTTCCCACGTGTGGGACCCATGCGTTCCCCTGTGCCCGCTCCTCTTCCGGGCTTTGCAAGGGGACGGACTCACCCCCTCCCCCACCCCCACCCCACCTACGGAGTCTTCTGTACCAGGACAGGCCCCGTGTTGCTTCTGGAACTTGGATCTGCCCTGGTCCTTGTCTGCTCAATGTCTTCCGGTGACTTCCTGTGGCAGCGACCTCACCAGCCCCCTCTGCCATCCTGGCTCCGGCCACGGCACCCCTCGTTGGCTGAGCTCCAGTCACACTGGCCCACCCCAGCAGCGCCTTTGTGCTGTTCTTCCCTGTCTCACTTACCTGGGCTTGCCTCGTCCCAAAGCACACAGCGAAGCCACTGAACTTACAGGTGTATCTGTGGAGCGGATCCACTGCAGACCGCAAATCTTCCCAGAAAACAATCACCTGTACTCGCTACAGTTGTCAGCCGGTGTCAGGCATTACAAGGAACCTAGAGGCGATTGGGAACGCATGCGAGGACTGCGCAGGTTATATGCAACTACGCTGCCTGGCACAGCCTGGCTTTGGCGTCTGTGGCATCCTGAGTCCGGGGCTCGGATGCTGAGGGACAGCTCACAGGGCTCTGTTCTCCCTCCGTCCTTCACCCAGATCTTCCAGGCCTGATTTCTTTCTCAGCCTTACACCATCCTTTAACATACAAAGACCCGCAGGTGCTGTATTCTCTCCGCTTTTGTCAGAAATGCCCTTGTTAGCTATCAGCAGGGTGGGACCCCGCTTTAGAGATCTGAGTTACGTGCTCTGGGCACTGGTGGCAAAGAAACGGGGGACAGTAGCCCAACGGGCCGCACTCTCTTCCTGGGAGCTCCCGGCCATTTTTAGCTCCTCTCAGGAAGATTTAACCCCGCCTTTTTTTAAACAAAGGAGATGAAACACACAAGGAAGACTGTTTACACAGGTGCTGGGAAGCTGGAAGAGCCAAAAAGGCCGCTGCCGTGATCCTGGTATTAGTAATGACAGGAAGTGACTACCACCGCTAGGCTTGGGAGGATGAAAGGGCAGGCGCAGGGCCCCGCGATCTAGGACTTGGAGGAGAGCTCCAGCTGGAACCGAGAGCTTCCTACCAGCCCAGCGGGGACTTTCCACGCCGCAGGGTCACTAGGGCTGGTGCTGGGAGAAGAGGAGGACTCCTCCAGTGAGGCCCACAGGAAGGAGACGCAGGAAGGGGCTGCCTTCGCGCACCTGCTAATCCCCAGTGCCTCCATGGGCAGAGCCTCCCAGGGAAGCCCGCTGGCAGGAGGTTCTGGGAAATGCGGTTTTCAAATTCCTGCCCCAGCCCCACCGAGCGGTACTAGGAGGGGCTTAGATCTGAGACCGAGAGGTAAATGATCATCCCTGGTATCTATTCTTTCCTGTGGTCTGCCTTTGAGATTTTTTTCTTTCATTTTCTGGTTTTAGCATGATGCTGTATTTCCTGCATTCTGCTTGAGACCCGCTTGAGTTCTCAAGTCTGTAGATTGGTCTCTTCCACCCTTTTGGGGACACTTGCAGCCACTGAACCATGGCCTCTGCTCCGCCCGCTCCATCCTCTTCTGGAACCGCAGCTAAATAAGTGAGTGGCTCTCACTGAGGCTGTAGTGCCTGAACCCCTTTCTGCCACGGTTCCCATCTTTTTGTCTTTTGTTGTGGTTTTCTAGGTCGCTCATTTTGCGCTGTCCTCCACTTCTCGGATTCGTTCTTTGGCCACGTTCCTCTGCCAGGAAGCATCTACTGGTCTCTTGTAATTTTAGTTTGCATTCTTATCGGCTTCCTATTTATTCCTTTTTAACATACGCTACGTCGTCGTACAGACCCCAGTTTTGTACTCAAGCTTTCCGTTTTCACCTGTAACATATCCGTTCATGCTGGGGATTGGGCATGCGGGTCGAGTTCTCTATCGTCCAGCCACAGCCCCACACGGGTTTTTTGTTTTTTTGTCTTTTTGAGACAGGGTCTCGCTATGCAGTTCAGGCTGGCCTTGAGCTCACTTTTGTAGCCCACGCTGGTCTCGAACTCGCATCGATTCTCCTGCCTCAGCCTCCTAACTGCTGGATTACAGGCATGCGCCACCATGCCCAGCATGAATTTCATTTCTTGAAGATAATTTCTCACCCTAGGTGTGATGATGCACACCTGTGAGCCCAGCGACTCAGAAAGCTTAGGCAGGTAGGTCACAAGTTTGAGGCCAGCCTGGGGCGCTTGGGGAGGCCCGGTTTCAAAGCGAGACATCGCTGGAACTGTGAGTGTTCATCCGCCCACGGTTGGCAGTGGCAGATGCGCACCGCCTCCCATACTGTCTTCAAGTGTTCGAGCAGATTGGAGCTTTATCCCGAGTCGGCATCACTCCGATTGGGACCGGACGCCAAGGCTGACCCTGAATGCACACCCAAAATGAAGGAAGGAAAGGTTTATTAACTCATAGTTTGTGGAGGTTTCAGTCCACACTCGGCTGGATCCAAGGCTGAGTGGAACAGGGCAGAGGCCAGCAGTTCATGGCGGGGGAACAGCAACAATGGCAAGAGACAACGGAACAACCAGGGGAGCAGAGAGCAGCAGTGCTAGTCTGTCTCTCTGTCTGTCTTTATATTACATTCAGGCTCTCTGCCTTAGCCTATCTGCCTTAGGCTACACCCATAATCACAGAAGTACACAGACCATAATCCCATCAGTACTAAAATACATAATCCCAGTGATGCATGAGTAAAGTCTCAATCTATAGAAGTCCCTGCCCCATGATTGCATGAAGTTTTGGGGGGACAACTAGACATAAACCATAACACCCTGGAAATGGGAGGAAAGGTGGGGAGAAGCAGAAAGGGGTGAGGTGGGGCCAGACATGGAAGGAGGAACTGGGACAGGTCGTCTTTGGGGTTAAAACAGAGTTAAAAAAAAAAAAAAAAGAAAAAAGCAAGCACTGGCTGGGTGTAGTGGTACAGGCCTGTAGTCCTAGCACTCTGGGAGGCTGAAGCAGAAGGCTATCTGTTGTTAGTCTGAGCAGTTTTGTGCCTTAGTGAGGCCCTATGTCAAGACAGACAGCAGCAGCAGCACCACCACCACGACCATCACACACAGAATCCCCTGTGCGTTGTGCTCAGTAAGTACATGGCCACGGCAGCCATGGGCAGGGCGGGGCTCAGGGTCCTAATGGGAGGGGCCATCTGAGGTGAAAGCACAAAGCTGAGGAATGGGCCAGGTTCAGCCCGGGTAGCAGGGAGCAGGCCCTCGCCATATCCTACCTACCTCAGCCACTGAAGCAGGGAGTGGCCGCTCATGTGCTGCCCTGGACCCTGGGGTCGGAGCCTCCTGCCCTTCCCCCTGGGGAGAAGCCTAGAGCACCTGGCGGTCTTCCTCCTCCTGCAGAGCCCGGGACAGGGGCATATCAAGTTAGTATTATCCCTTGGTTATTGCAGACCTCTCCCAAAGGAGCGGACAGCAAATGTTTAAATAAGAGACAAATGGAATGATCTCGGGAGGATCAGAGCCATCTCACGGGTGTGGGAGTCTGGGGGCTAAGGCCAAGACCTCTCCTGGGCAGCCCATTTTATTTAGTTTTTTAGAACAAGGAAAGGGAACACGCAGGAAGGACTGGAACTGCTCCTGAGGTATTATTTTAATTTAGGAGAATTACGTTAACTCCAGGAAGTCCTCCACCCAGGAGTGAGATGCCTGCAGCTATGGTCTTTATCTAGTTAATTGAGGTTGGACCCAGGTGTCCTTATCTGTGGCCTTGTCCTTTGAGGTGCCACAGCTTCATTAGCCATTACAGATGTCAGTGGCACCCGTGACTCACAGAGGTTCACTTACTGAGAGCCCACTGCCCACCCCCAGACAAGGGGCACAGGTCTGGGGTGGACTCGCAGGGGAACATGGAAAGCCCATCGGTTACTTGAAGTCCTGCTCGGCGTAGCTTTCTAGTGGTCTCCCTCGGGGTGGAGAGGGTCAATCTCCTTGACTCAACTGGTGGCTGTACCACCTGGGTCAGGCTTTACAGGGCCAAACCGACCTGACCTGGGAGGTGATGTGGCCTGCTCCATCCTGGGCCCAATTTTTATGAGGCTGCAGTGCCCGGCGTCCAGGCTCTTATCACGTGTTGTAAATTCCTTGGCCACGGTACTCCTCTCAAGTGGATACTAAACTTGCAATCAGACATTTAAAAAGAAGACTGCTTTGTGTACTTAAAACAGACGGGCATGGTAGTGTACACTTGTAATCTTAGTTTCTCAGGAGGCTGAGGCAAAAGGATCTCAAGTTTGACCCAGCCTGGGCCACAGAACGACTCCAGACTGGTCTAGCAAAAGCATTTATCAGACATCCCAGTTTAACTTGGCTGTCTGTAATTTGCGAGGCAACCCATGCGCTCCCCTCTGTCCTTTACACCCGTCCTCGGGCTTGGCTGGGCCATTGCTGGGGCCTGGAGGCCTGGCCTGACCCTGCTGGCACCAGCATGATCCCCAGCCTAGGGCACTTCTGTCCCAGCAAGTGCACCCTGCTGGCCAGCACACCTGCAGGGTGAAGATGGGTGTTTTCCTAAGGGAGCGTTACTGTAGGGGCCAGATCTCTGACACATCTAAGTTCCTGATGTTTGACATGAAGCCCTGCTGCCTGCCTTTCCACTTGGCCCAGTGAGGTCTCCATCACCCGTACCTCAATCCCCCTGCCTTCCAGCCAGCCAAGCTCCTGAGCCCTGAGTGGCTGGCCTTTGACCCTCAATGCTTTCTCCTCCTGGGCTGCCCTCCCACCCACATGCTCTTTTCTGCCCTCCGCCCTTGGGTAATCGGCTCCTGCTGCTATGATGAAAGGCCCCAGATAACCAACTAAGAGGCAGGAGAGGTTTGCTGTGGCTCCTGGCTCCCTAGCGCTAAGTGCCTAGGCACCCCGCCCGACCCCATTGAACTTCCTTCTGTTAAACTGGGAACCATGCCTTCTGCAGTAGCATCTGGTGGGGGAGGGCCCCACAGAGCCTCAGCCCACCAGCCAGCAGGTAACTCTCCTTCCTGCCGGCTCAGTCGTTGTCCCCCGCAGGAAGCTTCTGCTTTGGACAGTGATCTGTGGGAGCCGGCTGTGGGGGCATACACCTGCATCCCAGCCCTGGGAGGCAGAGACACAAACAAGGATCACAACCTCAAGGCCCGCCAGGGCTGGACTGGAGTCGGCCTGGACCTCATGGTGAAACCTTGTTCCCCCAAATAAACATCTGTCAGGAAAAATATTTTTAAAAACAAAATGAGGGTCCCGGCGGGATGGCTCAGTGGTCTAACGTGCCTGCTTGGGAAAGCGTGGGCGGCTTCAGGGACCGCGGTTCGAACCCTGGCACCACATGCTGCGCCAACCCAGCCCTCGGGGCGGGCTGAGCCGGCCATAAAAATGAGTGAATAAACAAAGATTGTCAAACAAGAAAATAAATAAATTCATTAATTAAATTAAAAAAAAAAATGAACTTCAAGCGTCCCCAAGTGAGTGTTTGGTGTCTGTCACGGGGAAGAGAAGCCCTGACCCAGGCTGCTGAGAACAGTTTCCCTGACTGCGCTGGGGACACACTGCCTCCAAATTATGGCACCTTTGGCATCTGAGGAACCAGCACAGGCAGGGATGCCGTAATCACTCCCGCCCTTCACCCTGAAACAAGCAATCACACAGTTCTCTGGCTCTCCAGAAGCGGCTCCCAGGACTCCCACTTCCACGCCTGGAGGAGCACAGTGGCCAAGTCTCTGCAGACACAGAGACCGCAGGACAGTGAGAACCAGCCAGCTTCTTGTCCCCACTTCCGGGGGTCCCTGGGTTTATTATGAGTGGACCACACCTCTGCTCTCCAAACGTGCTGCTCAACAGCTGCCCACTGTGTCTGGTCACTTTCTCCTCACACACACACAGCGCGCACACCACAGGGTGAGGGAGGAGAGGTTCATTTTGGTGCACAGTTCCTGGGAGTTTCAGTCCATAGTCAGTGGGCTCCAGACAGGCAGCGGGGCAGAGGAGAAGCCGCCTGAAGGCGGGCGGGCAGGGGGGGCAGGGGGAGATGGCAGAGGGAGGGGAGCGGGAGATGGGAGGCACTAGGCCCCTCTCCAGGCCACGCCCCCTGCCCGGGCCAACCAGCTTCACCTCCCAGCCTCACACCAGCTGGAAGCTCATCCAGGACTAAGCCACTCGAGGGTGCCACAGCTCTGTGATCAGATCACTCTCCAAAGCCCCAGCTATGACCAGAAGAGGCTCTGGGGCCGTCTGCCTGTTAATTGTAATGGACTTCTTCCTCGAGTTGAGCATAAAGGCTCAAGAGCTTCCCTACTTCCTGGGTCTTCAATTCCGAAGGCTCCTGTGTCACAGAAAACTTCAATGCGCAGGTTTTCTCTTGCTAATCTGTCTTTTTTTCTGGGGTCCTCATTCTTAAACCTGAGATGGGTACAGAAAAGATACTGCTTCTTGCCCGTGTTCTCCCTTGGAGGAGTCATTCACCTGCCTCAAAACTGCAAGAGGACTTTCTGGACTGAGAAAACAGCCAGCCCCAGGCCTCATCTCAGGGTGCTGCCTGTAGCCCCAGGGAGCCTTCCTTCCTTCAACGTGGGGCAGCACTGAAGCAGAGTGGAGCCAGGATGCGAGTTGTCCTGAAGGCCATGCTTAAAACGGCTTTTGCACGAAGGTGGATCTTGTTATGGTGTCCAGGTCGGGCCTGAGCTCCAGAGCTCAGGCTGTCTTCCTGCCTCAGCCTCCCAGGTAGCAGAGTGTGCAGGCATTGGCTGCTGTGCCCTGCCACCCAGTGCAGTTTTTTTTTTTTTTTTTTTTTGTCTTTTTGAGACAGGTCTCATTATGCAGTTGAGGCTGGCCTTGAGCTCACTTTTGTAGCCGAGGCTGGTCTTGAACTCGCACCGATCCTCCTGCCTCAGCCTCCCGAGTGCTGGGATTACAGGCATGAGCCACCATGCCTGGCCAGTGCAGTTTTTAAGACAAAGAAATCAGCGCCGGGTGCCCAGACTTTGAGGCCAACCTGGAGATCCTAGCAAGACCCAGGTGTTTGGTGTTTTGCGCGCAGGATGCCTGGTGCTGACCAGCAGGAGGCAGATATAGCGCATCAGCGAGTGGGGGAGTCATCCGAGTGGCTGGAAGCAGGCAACAGTGTCCTCAGGCTGCAGTGAGAGGTTTGAGTGCCTTGGGGCAGAGAGGGCCCAGGAGATGGGCGAGGTGGGAAGGGCCCACCTGCACAGAGAGTGGCCCAGGGGACCCTCAGGGCAGGGGTTGGACGATGTTGCAGGAGCAGGGCCTGGGCGCAGTGGCCGTGTGCTGAGCGGGACAGCAGGACAGAGTGAAGGGTGCCCTCGGGGAATTTCCTCTCACACAGCGCTGCCTCCTTCGGGCCTGTTTTCCATCTAGGTGTCAGGCTCCCGAGGTCTTTATGGCATCCTGGGCGGTGGGGGTGGTGAGTTAGCACCCTATTACAGATGTGGGGACAGAGGCCAGACAGGGCTGTGTGGCCACCCCAGGGTAAAGCAGGAGACGGATTTCAGGCCCCGCCTCACCTGTCTCCCAGTGCAGGAGACTGCCTGAATGTCACTGAGCTGGACATGATTAGCGGAAGCCAGGAGAGCGGGGCACAGGAGGGGTCACGCCAGGGGGGACGTGCGCGGCGCAATGGCGGCCTCATGCTGCTAACGCTTGCAGGCACAGCCTGACTGTGGGCTGCTCCAGAGCCTTGCTCCAGGTTGCTGTGTTCCCCAAACGCCTTCTGAGGTGGGATTACTCTCTCCCCTTGCCTAAGCGTTCCTAACCTGAAATCCCTGCGTGGGCACA
>PVJA010031869.1:0-24550 GCA_004027025.1 Myocastor coypus
AGTAATGTTGATTTAAAAGTGTTAATGTTTAATTGTTTGATCAATCTTATATACCTATATGTATTAATCTAAACTGATCTGATGATGAAAATATGTAATACAACCATTGTTAAATTTAAACAATAAAAATATTAAATTAAAAAATCAATAAAGCAAGACCTGTATAACAAAATATGGAACTTTTGTATCTCCTAAGGTCAATCAAATGACAAGTGGCCATTTATTTATAATAACAGCCGGCAATTTTTTTAAAAAAGAGAGAACTGAAGATTTGCTTTTTCTCCTCTTATGAATAAATTTCCTGACATTAACTACCTTATAGTATTGAGCTAGGTTAAATGTCTTTTCACATAAAATATGGCAAAAGTAAAGCCACATCCTAGGAAAAAATAAAAATTTATTTTTAGAGGAAAACTACTATGCACTGCTACATGTATTTAAACCGTCTTTTTTTCTGTCTACCTTGCTACTAATCATCTAATAAAATATGAACAAAAAAATTTAAAGTCTGTCATGTAATGTTTTCAGTGATAGATTTCTTTATTATCACCTCTGATTTCTATGCTAAGCTGGAAAATTATATTTTTCATCACAAATTTGATAAGTTGCAAATATCACCATCTCCAGTTTTCAATACCCAGTGAATCTGGTCTTCAGTTAGAATTCTGCTCCTCATGAAAATAACTCCTTTGTTTTCTGGTTCTACTTGGTGTTGGCTAGAAGCTCCTTATACACCGCCAATCTATTTTCCATCATCTAAATAATCCATATTGAAAAGACATATTTGTCACATTGACATTGCATTTCCAGCCCGTCACAGCACTTGTTCATTTCAAAAAGTAAGACAGCTAAAATGAGTGTCAGGAAGTGACATTTTTACATCACTTTTAAATACAAACTGCATATTCATACTGGGAAGCATAAGCCTCATCAACCAACCAAGCTGTGAAGGAAGAGCTTAAGAGGAACTCTGGAGGCTTCCTTATCACTTAATGAGAAAAAGAACTGGAGAATGTAAGATCCTGCCTCACAGCCATTAAAAGCCTTCTAGGTTTATAGTTAGCCTTAATTGGCAGTTCCACAACATGAAGAAACTCCTGTAGATGCGACTGCACCCAGACATGCTAGACCCACTGGTGCTTTCATCCACTGATGTTCATCACCGAATGCCTGGCGTGTCTCCTGGAGCCCTTCTTCTGTGAGCTGCATCCCACTTGCCATAGAAGGGCTGCTTCTGGCCCAGCAGGATGGCTCAGTGGTCTAAAGCGCCTGCCTAGGAAAGCATAGGCTGCTGCAGGGACCGCGGTTCGATCCCTAGCACCACATGCTGCGCCAGCCCTGCCCTCACGGCAGGCTGAGCCGGCCATAAAAATAAATAAACAAACAAAAAGTTCTGAAACAAGAAAAAAAATAAACAAAATTTTAAAAAAGGGCTGCTTCTTCCACTGTGCCCCTTTACCATGATGCTTCTTGCTTCTGCCTTAGGGTTTATTGGCCCAGGATGGAAACTTCTGAAATTTCGAGTCAAATAAACTGTTCCCCTTGTAACTTTCAGGTGCTGTGCGTTTTTTTCTTCAGGTCAGGAAAGCTGACCAATATGTGTATGTTGGAGAATTTAAGTTAAAATTGTCTGTACGCAAAACTTTTTCTCTTTACTTCTAAGAAAAGAATTTCAGCAAGACTTAGCTAGTGAGTAATTTAAAGACCAATGTATACTATCTCTTCTTAAACACTTCAATTAACTAAACTATTTCTAGATTTTAGAAAAGCTAATAGATAGTAATAGAGTTATTTGAATAATGTTATATCAAAACTCTTTAGATCAGGAGCAAAGACAATTTCACTTTTTAAAATAGCGTGGTATTATTAATGAGATAGTGGCAGTAGCTTTTAATTCACTAGGTATAAAGATAAGGACCAATACTTAATAGCTTCTTTTTTAAATTATGGAATAGAAATTAACATTGAAATGATAATGACATCCAAATGGCCATTTCAAATTACAATGTATACAAAATTTCCATTTATAAGATGCCTGTATCTTCTCTGTGCAGCCCACCTGTTCTTTAGCATACAAGCAAAACTGTGCACAAATAGAATAATCTATTTATTTATTTAGGGAAGAATCTATAGGGTATCTAGGGTCTCACTACTAGATCAGACTCAGTGATCCACATATTTATAACCTCCCAAGAACTGTATTTACAGGTATGCAAGACCACACCCAGTCTTTGAAAGAATAATCATATAAGTAATGAAGCCATTAAACACAGTAAGTATATTGTGGAAGAAAGTCTCATGGCTAGGAGAAACAAATGTGCCTAGAGTAACTTGTTCTGCTATTGCCAACTTTACCCAAAAAGCCTGATAGAGTCACAGAACAACAGAGAATTAACGACTGCCATCTAAAATCTCAGATAAAATCTCATTTGTTTAGAACCAGAAAAAGAAGTATATGTGAGTAGACAAAAAGGGTGCAATCTTCAAATATATAAAGGTGGAGAAGGGGATTCCTTAATGCTACAGAGGTACTACTAGAATCTCAAGTTCCCAGATGAGTTGTACTCATGTAATACAAAGGAAGGCACAGCCAAGGCTTGAGACCTGTACACAATTGTGAGATGGCATTAGCAGTCTGGAAAAAAGAGAGATGATTTTTGGAACAAAATAATAAAATTGTCGAATTTTAAAAATTATCAACATTCTCCATGGTAGGAGTTCATGCAACACAACATTCTAGATGTTTAGCTTACAAACTAAAATTCTTATACATGTGAAACTAAGAACAATGTAACCAATTCTCAAAAGAAAGACAACTGATGCCAAACTCAAGATGACCCAAAACTTGGAATTATAAGGCAAATAAATCAGAATGAAGAAAAAAAAGAAAAATAAATAAATAAATAAATAAATCAGAATGGTTCAGTATAAATAAAGCAATCAATGTAAAAAAAAAAAATTTTTTTTAAAGTAATATACCAAGAGAGTAAAACACAAAAACTTAGTGATCATTCCAGGAGATGTAGAGAATATACTTAACAAAATATCTATTCATGATAAAAAGTTCTCAATAAAATATATAAAGATCAGATATGAAAAGTCCAAAATCAATATAATAATGAACAGGGGGAAATGAAACCTTTCCTTTTAAGACTCAGGATGTGAGAAAAGGATGTCTCCTTCTACTACTTACTAAAGTATACCCAACTGGACTTCATGAACAATAAAAAATACCTAACCAACACATGGAGAACACTACATAACAAGTACAGATTTCATGTCTGACTCAAGTGTACAGGAGGCAGTTGCCAAAACAGATAACATGCTGGCCTCTGAATCAGAGCTGAACGAATTTCAAAATAATGCGAAATTTCAAAAAGCATGTTTGTTGACTAAGATGTTACGCTAGAAATCAACAACAGAAAATAACTGGGAAACTTGTAAATATTTTTTTGAGATAAGGTCTCACTATGTAGTTCAGGCTGCTCTTGAATTCATGGTGCTCTTTCTGTATCAATCTCCTGAATGCTCTGTTTACAGGGCTGTACCATCATGGCCAGCTAATTCTGAATATTTTGAAACTGAGAAACAGAAAGAAATAACGCAATAGTCACAGAAAAACTTACACAATATAAGTTAGAAAATACTTTAAACTTAATTACAATAACATACAATGGGAAAGATTGTGGAATGAGGTTTAACTGTACCTTAAAGAAAATTTATAATTTAAATCCACACATTAATAAACACTAGGAAGGAGAGCACCCTCAACAAGATCACAGAATAGGAAAATCCAGACCCTCCTATCACAGAGAGATCTCAGCAATACATGTAGCAAATGCTGTCATGAAATATTCAGAAATCTAGTTAGAGGCTCTTGTTCTCTAACTGAAAGCAATGGAAACTGCTTCAAAACCCAGAAGAAAAATCAATAGAACTCTCACCAAAGTCTATGGCATGGCTTGAAGGAAAATATTTCTTGCTGGGAGGAGAAATGATTAGAAAATATATCTAGTATTCTAATTTGGAGTGGAAAGAGCTTCCAAAGGATCAATTTCTTTATCACCCAAATCCAACTACAGCTGTTTCTCAACTACAATGAAAAAGTCTCCCAATAAATCTATAAGAAATTGAAAACAGTACATCAAAAATGCAGTTAGTACACCTAACCTAACATCAAAGTTAGCAGTCCATACATCACAAAATAAAAGTCTTTCACTTTAATGATCACATTGCAGCCTTACATATGAACCCACTATTTCTGACAATATCTAAAGCAGTGGTTCTCAACCTGTGGCTTGCGACCACAGCAAGGGTAGAACGATCAAAACACAGGGATTCCCCTCAAGCCATTAGAAAACGTTATTTACTTGGAATTGTTCTGATATTTAAATCCATGCTATGACATGGCGAAATGTTACTTATTGGAATTAGTAATAACTATTTCTCAACATATAATTAAATATTGTTTTGTGATAAATCACTGTTTAAATTATGTTTGATTTGTAGTAATGAGAATATATAATCCATAACAGCTATTTACATTCGAAATCATAACTGTAGCAAAATTACAGTTTTGAAGTAGCTACCAATATTATTTTTTGGTTTGGGGTCACCGTAACATGAGGAACTGTATTGCAGGGTCACAGCATTGGAAAGGTTGAGAACCACTGATTTAAAGAGGATCCTACAACATATCACTTGCTGGTGGAAAGATCAAGCTTCAGAATGTGATATATGGTTTATCCTAAATATACTACTTTTTTTACACCACCATCAATTTAAAAACAAAAGTAAATGAAACCCATACATATTGATTATTATGGTTTACGTCTAGTTGACCCCTCAAAGCCTGATGCAGTCATGGGCGGGGACTTCTATAAATTGAGACTTAACTCATAAGTCACTGGGATTATGTCTTTTAGTACTGATCTAGAGTTTGAGACTTGATCCATGATCCCTGGGGTTATGTGTTTTAAGTATTTTTGGGATCATGGGTGTAGCCTAAGGTGGATAAGCTGAGGCGGAGAGCCTAAATGTAATATAAAGAGAGACAAAGAGACAGACTGGAGCTGTTGCTCTCTGCTGCCCTGTTTGGTTGGCTGCCTCTGCCACCATTTTGTTGCTGTTCCGTCGCCATGAACTGGATGCTCTCTGTCCTGTTCCACTCAGCCTTGGGCCAGCCGAATATGGACTGAAACCTCCAGTAATTGTGAGCTAAATAAACCTGTCCTTCCTCCACTTTGAGTGTTGGGTGTTTGTCCCAGCAATGATAGAAGAGTAACTAAGACAGAATTTGGTACCGAGAGTGGGGTCCTTGCTCTGACTAATCTGACCATGTGGATTACTACTTTTTGGAAATGGCTTACAGGAAGAGATAGGAAAGTTCAGAGATGTCGGCTACAAGTGAAGCACTAGAATGGCCTCGGCTGTCCTGTACGGGAGATTCTGGTGGGAGCGTAGGCCAGAAGACTGACAGGAGGCCTACCTGTAAAGACCAGGCTGAGGAGGTTTCTGCTGGGAAAAAGGGCAGCATTGGTTATTGGACTCCAGATGATTTGTTCTATGAATTGACTAAAAGTCTATCGGAATTTTGTTCATGTCCACAGACTTTGCCTAAGACTGAGATTAAGCATGGTGGGATGATTAATCTTTCAAGAGATATTTCAAAGCAGCAGTGGCATGGTTGTTATTGGTTGCTTTTAGCCAGATTTATGTTGAAAACCAAGAGCAAAGAGTCCAGCAGGATGATTTAAACTGTGAGTTTCACCAGAAAGGAAACACCAGGAAAATTTTGGTCTGCAAAGATGGAACTAAAAGGATCTTCACTGCTGGGAAGGAACCAAAGAATCAGAAGGATGGCTGGAGAGCATCACAAAACGTGACAGCTCTTTGCCCTTTGCAGCCCCAGAATTGCAAAGGAGAGAGGCTTTGCCTTGAGAAGAAAGCTGCAGAGACTAAAGTACCAGAATGGTGGCAGAGGCCAAACCAGGTTCCAAAACGGTGCTGGCATGGAGAATATGTTTTTCAGAATCAGTGCCAGAGTGTTCAGCGACCTAGGCACTCGACCCCTTCACCAAGAGAAAAGGAAGCCCGGCTACTGCTCCAGCTGGCAACAACCCTTGGCATCATCCACATAAGCATATGCAGAATGCAGCAGTTCTGAGGTTAAGAAGGCTTCCACCTCAATTTCAGAAGAAGGCCTGGGAGGCCAGGCAATGTGCCTCTGAGAGGGCAGTGTGTGAAGGAGAGAGTGAAAAGCCAATTCAGTGGAGACCCCAGAAGTTTGGAAAAGGCAGGAACGTGGATCATGCAAAGAGGGAGCAAAGCCAGCCTAAGAGGGAAGCCATGGAATCTATCACCAAGAGTGCCATAGGGACAGACCTGCATGGAGCTCACAATGCAGTGCAGACTGTTTCAACTGCTCCAGTTGGAACTATGGGATTTAATGTTTACCCTGCTGGGTTTTGGACATGTGTTGGTCCCAGTGTTTTGTATTACCCTGTTGTTTAAAACTTTTGGAATGTTAATGTTTATCTTATGTCTTTGAATGTTGGATATGTTTAACTTTTCTATTGTCCAGGGGCTCACAGTTGAGAGTTTGCCTTGGATCTTTAAGGAGACTTGGGACTTGGACTTTTCAGCAATGCTGAAACTGTTGGGACTTTGGCATTTCTTCCAGATGCACTAAAATGTCTTATGTAAAAAGGGATATGTATGAGACACTAGAGGTCCAGGGGCAGAATGTTATGATTTATGTCTAGTTGTCCCCCCAAAGCCTGATGCAGTCATTGGTGGGGACTTCTATACAATGAGACTTGACTCATACATCACTGGGATTATGTGTTTTAGTACTGATCTAGAGTTTGAGACTTGATCCATGATCCCTGGGATTATGTGTTTTAAGTATTTCTGGGATTATGGGTGTAGCCTAAGGCAGAGGCTGAGGTGGAGAGCCTGAATGTAATATAAAGAGAGACAGAGAGACAGACTGGAGCTGTTGCTCTCTGCTGCCCTGTTTGCTTGGCTGCCTCTGCCACCATTTTGTTGCTGTTCTGTCGCCATGAACTGGATGCTCTCTGCCCTGTTCCACTCAGCCTTGGGCCAGCCGAATATGGACTGAAACCTCCACACACTGTGAGCTAAATAAACCTTTCCTTCCTTCATTTTGGGTGTCGGGTATTTGTCCCAGCAATGAGTAAAAAGTCACTAAGACATTGATGAATTTGGCAAATTGGATCAACTGAGAGAAAAGACAGTCAACATGCACCAGAGCCTACAGATGAACACAAACCCCAGCTGTGTAACCAGTACCAAGCACCAGAGAGGCTGTATCCAAGACAAATGCCATGGGGAAATCCTGAGAGGAAATTTCCTAGGACCCAAGTTGAAAAATACATAGCCTGTTCACTAAGTCATACTGGGAAAACTGGATACGCACATTCAGAATAATAAAACTAGACCTGTCTCACAACTAACAAAAATCATGTATAAACAATGAGTGACTTAAATATAAAACTACAAAACTACTGAAGAAAACTATGAAAGTTACTTCATGACTTTAGTTCGGCAAGGGTTTCTGGAAAAAGATCTAAAATACCAAGAAACAAAATCAAAATTCATCAGATTAAAAGGGAGACAACAGAGCAAAGAGAGAAGCTACAGAATGGAAGAAGTTTTATGAACAACACATCTGATGAGGGGTTAATATCCAAATCCATAAAGAATTCCAGTAGTTCTCAGTTCAAGTGGGCAAGAGATCTCCCCAAATATTTCTCAAAAGAAGGCATGTGAGTGGTCAATAATCATATGACCAAGAACGATAATAATCAGGGACCTCTGAGTCAAAACCACAGCGAGATAGCATCTCACTATACTTACAATGGTTATTATTAAAAGATAAGAAATAACAAGTGCTGATGTGGATGTGAAATAAAGGGAACCTTGTTGAGAATGTAAGTTCACCAGCCATTATAGGCAATAGTATGGAGTACTCAAACTCTTAGCACTACCATATGATCTATCAAGCTCAACACTGGGCATATAAACTAACATAAATATGTTAAGTATATACTTGAATTTTTGTAAGTATTACAGCACTGTTCACAATAGCAAACATCATGAGGTGTCTATCAACTGATGAGTAGAGAAATTATAGTACATATACACAGTGGAAGACTACTGTTTACCCATATAAAGAATGGAGGCCTGTAAATTTTATACAACATGGATGAACCTAGAGGAAACAATGCTAAGTGAAATAAACCAGACATAGAAATAATAATACCACATTACTTTCATGTGAAGTCTAAAACATTAATCTCATAAAGAGTAAGTACAATGGTTACCACAGGCTATGGAAGGTAGAGAGAGGGTCAAAGATGGGATGAAGCTGGTCAGAAGGCATACAGCTGCAATTAGATAAAAGAAATAAGTTCGGGTAGCTATTGCCCAGGAAGGTGACTACGGTTAGCATTAATGTACCGTAATCTTCAAAATACCTAGAAAAGAGGGCTTGGAGTGTTCTCACTATTAACAAATGACCAGGGATTGAGGTGACAGTAATGCTAATTACTTGACTGGATCATCACAAAATGTGTACATGTTAAAACCTATAAATATGTACAGTTAAATGTCAATTAAAATGAAACTTTATTAAAAACTGTCACAATTGACAAAAAGGCATTATATTATAATAAAAGGTCAGTTATTCAGGAAAATGTAATAATTATAGGTACATATACTCCAAAAATTGGAGCAATGTATGATATATAATTCACAAAGTAAGTCTTAACAAATTTAAGATTAAAAACACTATCTTTGGACACAGTGGAATGAAACTAGAAATCAATAGAACAAGGAAAACCCACAAATATGCAAGAATTTAACAATGTGTTCTTATACACACAATGGGTCAAATAAGAAATCATGAGAGAATTTAGAAACTATCTGAAAGCAAATGAAAAAAGAAAACCAAAACAAATGAGTTGAAGCATTACTAAGAGGGGCATTTATGTCAGTAATCACATTTAAAAACAAGAAAGCACTCAAATCAACAAGCTAAACTTCCAACTTAAGTTAAGGAATAAGATAAGAAAGAATAAGCTAAACACAATGCTAGCTGATAAATCCCTATAGAGCATGACAAATACAAAGCAAAATAAAAACGGTTACACATTTTCACATGCACATTTAGAAGTCTAACCATATACAAAATTATAGGAGGTTAATCCTATTGCATTTTTCATTGCCTCGTATTCTCTCTTTTGCTCACCCCCCTGCCATTTTTTAAACAAACATTTACTTGAGGGCGAGTACAGCAATAGTTCATATGACATTAGAAACCACACACATCTAAAAAACAAGAATGACAGAGATTCCAAGCATATTTTTAGTATTGCACATTGCTATCTTCAGTATCACAAACCTTTTGTAGACACTTAGGACCATTGTCTAATTCGTTCTGTGAATATATAAGTTAAGTTTTTGCTCCTGCCATGTTACATCCTATAACTCAGTGATGTCCCAAATTTGCTACTCAAAGAAATTATGGGGCCACAGAGGAAAAGGATCAATGATGTACAGTGTACATAAAGAGAAAACATTATCTCCAGCTTTTACATAGAACAAACTGGTCAAGCAATGGCTGTGACTCATCTAGATGGCTGACACTGACAGAAGTTCTACAAAGGACTGTACATAGTTTCAAGGTAAATCCTGAGATTTGACTGATCTTGTCAGATACAAAAGTTACAAGTTTTGTTATGTAGGTCTTGCTTTAACTTGGCCTTAACCACCCAGCAAAAAAGTTTAACCATGAGGCATAAAAAGTAAAGCCAGATTAGTATGATGAGTTGTAAAAGGCTCAAGTCAAGAGATTCTGACACAGCCAGTTCTGCTGATAACCCATTTCTGTTGGACTATATATACAACTACTTTCCCTTAGTTTAATTAGAAGAAATATTTTTACCAATAGTCTTTAGAAAACTTATGTCTGCATCTTTTACTGTCAACAACTACTATAAAGACAACAATAAGCATTGTGTTGATTATTGTGGCTGTCCTACTGAAGAGTTGTGAAACTGTCTCATTGCTATTTCTTTCTTGTTGGAATTAATAAGATTAGAAACAACATAAAATCATATTCTTCTTCACTGTCAAAAAAACAATGCTAGCCAAAAAAAGAGAGTATTGCATAGGGTAAATACAAATGAAACAGAAAATAGAAGAGCAACACAAGTAACCAGTAAGACAAAGATACTTTTTGTAGCTAAACAAAATTGAGAAACTTAGCTAAAGTTATAATAAATATTTTAATAAGATCAGAAGCAGAAAAACATTAAACTTATACTACAGAAATGTGAGAAATTATAAGAGAAATATTCATATCATCAAATTGGATGACCTAGAAAAAACTGGATAAATTATAAACATGTATAACATATAAATGCTAAAACATGAACTAATTTAAAAACTATGAAAGAAGATCTCCAAAAAAGAAAACTCCAGGATCATACGTTTCACTTGAGAGGTGTACTAACCATTTAAAAAAATAACATTATTTCTCCTCACCTTGTTTGATGGAATTAAAGAGTAGGAAGACTTCCAAACACTTGCTGGACTACTATTACTCAAAACAAAACAAGCAAAGCTATGAGAAGAAAACTGATTAACATCAACGCAAAAAAAAAATTCTCAACAAAATTCTAAATTTGGCATGATACTAAGGGGTTATGCATTGTGAGAAGGTAGAGCGATACCAGGCATGCAAGGATGGTTGAACAATAACAACTGATTGGTGTGCTATAGTATATTATTCAAATTCCCAGTAAAATCTCATCAGTGAAATTTACAGAGGAAAAGCTTGACAATTTTCAATACCTTTCCACAATTAAAAAGTCCTTCAACAAACCAGGAAGAAAAAGAAAATATCTCACCATAATATAATCCATATATGAAAGACACACAGCTAACATTACAGTCATTAAACTGAAGTTTTTCTCCAAGTTCACGAACAATGTTTATCTCTATAAACAATGGTATTTAACTTAGTGCTGGATGACCTGAGCAGAATGATTAATCCATTTGTCTATAGAAAACTATAGGACATTGTCAATGAATAGAATAGAGGAGTAAAGTAGAATAAAGTGGAACAGCACAGAACCGAACTGAACCAAACAGAACAGAACAGAATACACTAGAATACTGCTGTAGCATAATAAAGTATGAACTGGAGTCATTTGAAGGAGAATGAATGCACTTTGAGACCATGGCAGTAAGTGAAATAAATCAGACACAGAAGCTTCTCTTATAGAAGAAAAACAAATATGAATGAAAATCAAAATAAAAGATAGAAAATAGGAGGTAAGGATGTCAATCCTTTCTGAACAGTAATACTAAGAGTACACTGTGTTTGGATTAGAGCAATACATCACCAGATCACCACATGTTCGTAAGTCCACACACCTATGGCCACCTCAGTTTTATAACTTATGTGGTACCATGAGACAGTGGTAAACAAATGGCTTTTGTTAAAAAAAGAAAGAAAACATAAAGTTGGATAGTTATATAGACAACCAGAACCCTGCTTTTCACCATACAACCCAAAACACAATTCCATGTGAATTTCAAGTTCGCAGGTCATCTTTGCGCAGTGGTCCTGCGCTCTTCTCTGTTTCATCCGATTTTAGGAGAGTGCTGCCAAGGTGAGCACAAATTTGAAAACTAGAAAATCTAAATTCTAATTAATATTTGGTGAGTGCTTCAACTGTCCTTTTTTGGAACTCACTAATGTAAAATATATACAGCACTTTCATTGTTGTCTTGTATTGGCAAATACTGACCTCGCCTGTTTCCGGTATGGCCCTAGTCACATGTATGCATTACAGACATAAATGTTGACATGCACTGAACACCAAATAGGATTTGAAAGAGTTTAACATTTTTAAAGAATTTGAAGAGTGCAAAGAGATTACTGAAAAGTTGCTTCTTCACCACTACTCAGCTGCTGAACTGGTCAATCCTTCATCTTTTGGGCTAGAAAACTAATGGCTTTGGAGGTGAAGCAGTCAGCCAACTACAGCCAATCTGAAGAGTCACAGAGGTTGCTTCCAACTCTAGATGATTCCTTAATAAAAAGAACCTCAATCAGTTTGTTTTATTACCACCTGATATAAGAAATGCCTCATTTCCCACATAATTTGCCTGACTGATCAAATTATAAATTAATTGAAGAGGGATGACTATTTCCTGCTTGCCCAACATCAAATGTATTGACTTGCCTTTGCTTGAGTGAGTTTTGCTCAGTATTTTCCAAGCTACAGTTAATAAGCCATCACTTAACTACTCCCAGACATATTAATCACATGACATATGTTTGCTGCCTAAAGAGACACCAATTTTATAAAGGATAGCAGCAAATAAAAGAGAGCTAATTAAGCCTTGCAATCCACTTCTTAGATTTATATGAAAGTGTTCACTAAATACTATAATACAGAGCGAATTGTGTTTTCAACCATATTCTATTAAGGCAACTTTTAGTAACTCTTTAAAAAGAAAAAGTGGCCTATTTTATATTTTAAACAATTTTATATGGTTTTACTTTTGCTAGTTTTATTCTTTATAATTTTATTACTTTTAATAAGAAATAACAAGGGTCTGGGGAGATAGCTCCATGGCACAAGTGCCTGCCTGGCAAGTGCAAGGTTGTGAGTTTGAACCTCGGTCCCACAAAAAAAAAAAAAAAAAGAAATAACAGTGAGATAGTTTCAAAGTACATTTGTAGGACAGCCACAATAATTAATATAATGCATATTGTTGTCCTCATTTTTAACTATACCTCAGATCTTTTTCAGAAATGAATTGTTTTCAAAATACAATTTGATGTAAGTGAAATATGCTAATCTTAAGTGAAATATGAACTTAACTAAAGGAATGATGTAATTGTCTTAAAAGGACTTAGAGGAAAAAAATAGCATAAACAATGACTCAAGCAGTGAAAAATAATCTTCACAAAAGGAGGCTGGGGAAAGTCGAGACAGAGCGGCCAGATGGCTTGTTGCCAATCAGGGAGTGATCTCCACGTGTTTTGTGCATGGATGTCTTCTCGTATGGCAGGATGGGGTTGAAAGGAGACTGTCTTTTCCTCTTATAAGGGCCCTAACCCCATAATGAGGCCCTCACTCCCAGCTCAATTATCTTCTGAAGCCCCCACATCCAGAGGCCTTCTACCAGGACCTACAACTTCAAAGTAAGAATTTGGGGAAATAGTCAACCTAGAACCATAATGCTATAGGAGGAGAGCAGCATTCTACACAAATCAAATAGTATGTTAAAAATCCATGGAAACTATAGGAAAGTAAGTCACAAGTTTTTTGTTTGTTTGTTTGGTTTTTTTTTTTTTTTTTTTTTTTTTTTTTTTTTTTTTTGGAACAGGAGGAGAGAGACAAGTAATGGGCAATGTGGCCTTTTGAGAAGATCACAGACTTTTATGATACATGAAACTAATTTTGATCTTCCAAGCAAGAAGGAGTGAACAAGCATCAGGAAATAAGTCCTTGATCAAAGCAGTGCTTTGGGAAGTTTTAACCTGGTGGAACAGCAGTTTGAGACAGTGTCGCTGCTTCTTCTTTCTTTCTTTTTTTTTTTTTTTTTTTTTCCATATTAGTACACGTTTGTAGCAGATGGAAGACTTAGTACTTGTACAGAACACATCTTAATTCCCTTTTCCACTCTGTTTTCCTCTTCTCTATTTTCTCCATCTTTTGATTCCTTTCCATTTTGAAAAAACTCTGTCTCTCTGCTACCTTTCATGTTGCTTTTATTTTGCTCTTTCTTTGTACTTGAGTTTCCTCTAAGAGAAATCATGCAGCATTTAACCTGCATGTCTGATTTATTTGGAAGTGGCCTACATGTCTCTCCACAGATGAATGGACAAAGAAAATGTGACATTTACACACAATGAATTTCAATCTACCATAAAGGACAAACTGAGCTGTCTGCAGGAAAATGAGTATATTCGAGACCACAGTAGAGCACTTTAAGCTCAATTGTAGAAGAATTTTCTACTTCTGCTGTTTTCACAGTTACCTACATACACTCTGACTGTTCTACCGTATATTATCACTTCTTTTACTGTCACCAAATCTACAACAAAAAGAGTAAAAATGATTCATTTTACCTCTTATGTTTCCAACATCGAACAAAAGCAAAACATGTATGGAAATCACTCTCAGATTCTTCTTCTGTCAATGAATTCTATTTATTTTAGATGTTGCTCTCCACATTGCTACATGATAGACTCAAGCCTATGTATAAAGGATTTGTCTTCTATATATCTCTGTAGTATGGTTTCTGTAGTTTCTATTTCTTCTGTATTAGTCTAAATTGAGCCCATATTATGGCAATCAACTGTATCTTCTGATTCATCTTTAATGAACTCTATCAAAATCCATGCTACATCCTTAACAAAACTTAAAAAGCAAATATATATACAACACCAAGAGGAAGGGAAGGAGAGAGGGAAGGAGAGAGAGACAGAGAGAGAGGGGGAGAGAGAGAGAGAGAGAGAGAGAGCAGAGACAGAGACAAAGAGAGATTTGAATGAGTAGATCTATTCATATCACATTAGCCCTTTCAGTACCTTAAATTTAAAAAGCAAAGTTCACAAATTTTAGTATCTCACATAAACAAAAACAATCAATTTATCAATCGTACAACATTGGCTACAGAATCAGTATTGAACACCAGGTCCGTTCAGAGTACATGCTGTCTTTAACTGGCTAGTGTCAAGTAAGGATGTACGCCAGCTTTATAGAGGCCCCAACTGTAATATTCCCTTTAGCAATATCATTTCTTTAGAAATGTCATTTCTATGCTAATGATTTACAAACACACACTCTCAGGTGTTCCTTAATACCAAGGAAATATTCTGAGAAATGCACTATTAGGCAAATTTGTCATTGAATGACCATGATAGAATGTATTTATAAAAATCTCAAAGCTATTACCCACTCCCACCTCACATCTGGGATATATATATATATATATATATATATTACTGCTTCTTGACTATAAACCTGTGTAGTATGTTAACATATTGAACCTATTATAAAAGGAATTTTTCTGCATTGCTGTTTGGGAAAATAAATTAGAACAAACACTATGGATATCAACATGGAGAGTCCTCAAAACACTAAGATATAATATTGCATTTGACAAAACTACATATTCAATTTT
The DNA here is from genome assembly GCA_004027025.1 of Myocastor coypus. Taxonomy (NCBI): domain Eukaryota; kingdom Metazoa; phylum Chordata; class Mammalia; order Rodentia; family Myocastoridae; genus Myocastor; species Myocastor coypus. The sequence goes on from PVJA010031869.1 coordinate 15,238, forward strand.
CCTTGCCAAGAGCAATAAAGACATCATAGGACATGAGACATGCACATCCATGCTTATGATAACACAGTTCATAATAACAAAATTTTGAAAGCAACCTATAAATCCATCAAAATATGGATGGATAAAGAAAAGGTGGCATTTATGCACAATAGAGTACTACTCTACCACAAAGAATGATAAACGAGTCATTAGCAGAAAAATAGATGCATTTCTGAGACCACGTTTAATGAAATAAATCAGTCGAACAAAAGAGCAAAGCAAAAGACAGATATTAGGAAACTTAGAGACAGAACTTTTGTAAAAGGAATGTATGTCAGAGAAAGAAGAGGGGTTAGGGGTAAAAAACATAAGATGTGTATGTACATGAAACAGATCCCTAGAATAAATGCAATTATTTGTTATTGACATATGCCAGACCAAAGACTGTAGGTATTTGAATTGAGCAAAATAACCCAGTATAGCCCAATAGTCCATGATAGTAGTGGGTTATTAGCAGAACTGCCAATTGTCTGAAGTTGTTAACTTGAACCCCTTTATAGCTCAGTATATAAATATAGCTATACTTTTAATACTTCATGGTTACACTTTTCTGCTGGATGGTTTAGACCAAGTTAAAATTTAGAGAGAGAGAGAGAGAACTGTACACAATAGAAAATTTTCAGCTCCATTTTGATCATATAGGGCTAGGGCTATAGCTCAGTGGCACAGTGTCTACATGGTAAGGACAAGGTCCTGAGTTCAATTCCTGATACCAGTAAAAGAAGCATAAAGCCATCTTGATTATATGTTACCACAATTGTGTACGCCTCCTTTGTTGCCTAAAACATCATTGTGCAGCACATGACTGGATATCTCCAGACCAGTTTTCCCTTCAATATCAGTGATGCATTCTCTGTGTGCTCTTCATTTTGACTTGCACAACTCACACACTTTCTATACCTGATACTTTCACAGCTGAGCTTCTGATATGACTCCATTAATATGATCTATTACAGATTTTCCATATTCAAGTGGAAGAAATTAGATTCTTTCATTTTCTCATATCAGAAAGCTTTAGAATCCTATCCTACTCCTAGCCTCCTCTCATGCCTCTGTGTAACCCTTTTGGAATTCATAATAACCTTACTATCAAATTAAATCCACCAGTTGACCACCATTAATGTTTCTACTGCAGAACTCAAATCAAGCTACACTATATTTATGCAGTATTCCCTTTTTGATGAAGTCAAAATTAAGCAAAAATTACACAAGTTACTCAAGTTTCATATTGTCAGAACAACAGGATGTTTATGTTGCCTTCAAAATGTGTTTATTTCATAGATCAGATGAGATCATTCATAAACATTGATAAATACAGATGAGAAATATGCCAAAAATTTATTTTGTCTAATTGTTAAGTATTTTAAAGACTGTTCATGATAATGACTCAGTAATTAGGCAAAGACTTTAGATTCAAAATATAGTGGGGAAAACTACATGATGACAGGAATATCAAAATGTGTGTGTTGTATACTTTTTAGAATTCTTTTTTAATTTTAATGAGAAGAAAGATAAAATAGCAATGAAACACTTTCAAAACAGGTTAGTAGGACAGTCACAATAATTAATATATTGGATATTGTTGTCTTCATAGCAATTATTCAGAGGACAGGATGCAGACATGATATCTTGCCTTAACAATACAAATAAAACCTTTCTTCTCGATGAACTAAGAGAAAGTAGCTGTACATCTGTCCTAACTATCTTATAGGTACATATTTTTTTTCAAAACAAAATGGTCCTTTATTTGTGTTCCCCATTTTTGTTTTGTTTTATTTTGTCAGAGGTGTGTATTCCATTGTAGTTAGAGAAGCTATATTCAGAGAAATCTTCAAAGGACCTTTTCATAATTGTTCCCAGACCAAAGACTGTAGGTACTTGAATTCAGCAAAATAACTCAATGTAGTTCAATAGTACATAACAGTAGTGAGTTATCAACACAACTGATAATTTTCTGAAGTTGTTGACTTGACCCTTTTATAGCTCAGTATATTAATATAGCTATACTTTTCATACATCGTCATTGCACTTTTCTGCTGGATGATTAAGGCCAAGTTAAAGCAAGACGTATGTAACTTTTGTATCTGACAAAGACAGTCAAATCTTCTCAGCATTTACCCTGAAAATATGTAGAGCACCTTGTGGATCTTTAGTCAGTGTCAGCCATTTGGATGAGTCATGGCCATTGCTTGACCAATTTGCTCTCTGTGAAGGCCTGAGAAAATTTTTTTCTTTCTAGATGACTCTTCTTAGGAACACTATACATTTTCCTCTGTGGCTCCATAGTCTCCTTGATCAGAAAATTTGAGACACTACTGAGGTACAGAATATAGCAGCAGAGGTTCTCTTATGTCCTGAGTACTCACTGACCTTGAAGAGTTAAGGCTAAAATATTGGCTATCTTTTTAGCCCATGTATCTGTCTAATTTTTGGTCTGCAAGCTTTAGTTGTTAAACATCAAGAAAAGAAGCTTAATGACATTATTGTCCTGTAACAGAGGAAGTTAAACTTAACATTACTATATATCTTAATGGCACATAACTTAGACATAAAATGGAACTGTTAACAACCATGGATATTCTAAAATTTAAATCCATATAGAATGTTTAAAAACAATTGCACATTTTTTACACAAAAATTTAGAAATCAAACCATATGCAACCATTACAGCAGGACAATCCTATGACATTTTGTTTTTCTTGTATCTAGTTTACTTTTATTACTTTTTTTTCAATAAGAACCAAACAAGTTTGATTTAAATACATGGTATATTTGCATATAAAAGATTAGCATTTTTTACAGCCAATTTAGTCTGCCCTGGTGGTGGGGCTGGCACAGCATGTGGTGCTGAGGATTGAGCCTAAGCTTCCCTAAGCAGGTGCTTTATTTTTTTTTTTAAGAATTTTTTATTTTTATTTTTATTTTTTCTTGTTTCAGAACTTTTGTTTGTTTATTTATTTATTTGTATGGCCGGCTCAGCCTGCCCTGAGGGCAGGGCTGGCGCAGCATGTGGTGCCGGGGATCGAACCGTGGTCCCTGCAGCCACCTAAGCTTTCCTAAGCAGGCGCTTTAGATCACTGAGCCATCCTGCCAGGCCCAAGCAGGTGCTTTAGACCACTGAACTTTTCACCAACCCTAAAAGATTAGCTTTTAAAAACTTAGAAATCAAGTTCAGTTACTGAAGTAAAACTTCCATGAAATAAGGTACAAAGATTAATTAAAATCAGGCCTTGAGGGGTGGCCAGATACCTCAGTGGATTAAAGTGCCTGCTTAGGCAGTTGCAGGGATCAGGTTTGGATTCCTGGCATACCAGGCAGGCCCCACTCCCAGAGCATTCTGAGATAGCAATTGAGTCTGGGTGTGGTGGCTCTTGCCTGTAATCCTAGTACTTGGGAGGCTGCAAATAGAAGGATCATTATGAGTCCAATCTGTGCAGTGAGACTCTGTTGTCCCTGTACTAAATATAAATGCTACTAATAATAATAAAGGCATAAAATCAGACCTTGAACAAATGGGGGAGCCTGGAAAACTAGAAATTAAAACAGAAGTGTCATAGTCACTCCCTTGTTAGGGGGAACAAAAACCCAACATCCATAACTTCAAAGAGAAGTTCATTTTGGTTCAAAGTTTGTAGAGGTTTCAGTCTAGTCCATTGGCCCTAAGGCTGGATAGTATGGTAGAGGGGCATGGCAAAAGGGACCTCATGACAAGACAGATGGAAGCAGAACGTGTGAGGGGAAGAGCCAGGGAGAGATAACACTTTCAGGTGTGTTCCCGTTGACCTGTTTCTTCTGACTAGACCCTCCCTCCAAACAGCTACAACCTCTAATAATCCAATCACCATCCAGAAGCCCCATCTTTGAGTGAATCAGTCTCTTGGGGGACATCTACATGGAAACCATAGCTGCAAAAGACAATAACATATTAAGTCACCAAACAAGTCATCTGGAAAGCCTAACCATACACCTACCAAAATGGAAGTGACAATGACTGAAATGAGAAAATTATTTGAAAAAGTCTCAGAAAATGTGATGTGAATGCTGGTACTAAAGTAAACCCAGCGTGTCCAGTACAAACAGAAATAAAATTGCTTATCAGCAAAAAAAAGTAATCATTACATAGGTGTACAAATTAGTTGAAATTCTCTGTACTGGGCTGAATGTGTGCATACCACTAAATTGATACGTTGAATTCTAACCCTCAGTGTGTCAGCATTAGATGATAGGTCGTTTAGGAAGATGAAATTAATTGTCAGGAGAGAGAAGAAAGAGCTCTTCTTGCTTTTCCAACATGGTAAAGTATATGAACTCCATAGCCTGCAACTAAAAGTCAGCATTCAACAGATCTCAGATGTGCAGCCTTGGTAACTGTGAGAAATGAACTTCAGTTGTTTGTAAGTCATCCAGTCTACAGCATTTTGTTATAGCAGACTGAACTAAGACAGTCACCAAAATTTACCTTTAAAAAGGTATGACATATAGTATGTAAACTAATTCTCCATAAACTGGATTTAGAAAAAATAAAATTTATAATTATTTCACAGTATAAGACTAATAAAATACGTAAATTTTCTCAGTGAAAGCTGGACCCAGAGATGAGCATTGACTACCAGCAGTAAATAAAAATGACCTCAGAGCTGGCGGTATAGCTCAGTGGACTAAGCACTTGCTTAGGTAAGCGTAGGAGCCAGGGTTCAATTATTGGCACCACATGCTCCACTGGTGCCATACCCTGGTGCACTGCACCAGTGATGGTGTCTGGGCATGGTGGCACATGACTAATGCCAGCACTAGGGAGGCAGAAATCAGGAGGATCACTATGAGTCTGATTTGCATAGTAAGACCCTGCACAAAAATAAATAAATAGATAAGTAAATAAGACCTCAATATATTAGTTACTTGCCACATTTAGCAAGTGCCACGGTAAGCATTCTGCTAACCTAAATGTACTTCTTTACATGTTTAAATTGATCCAAAAGGCATACTATTCCAGGTTATAGTTGAACTATTATCTAGACTTTTAAATTCATAGATAGCATGCACTTTATTATACTAAGTTAAGCGATACAATTAGCCCTTATTTACATTTATGAGTGACTCTAAACTACTCATTGTATTTTATGACTATCTTCATTACATTTCTTAAGATACAAGAATGGAACCATCCAGAATCAAATATAAAAATGATTTTACATTTAGAAATAACTGTGCAGTTGAGAAACAAAGATTGCATTCCACATTCTTTTAGTATTGCTTAAGTATTGCTAAGAGTTTGGAATCCTTTTCTAAACATTTGCTCTATGTCTCAACTGACACAAACAGATGAGAAATACACAACACAAAGAAGTGTTGTAGTACAAAGTCCAGAGCCTGGATCTCTAATGGAAAGTGACTTGCCAAATACCCATCAATGCTGCCTACAAAGGCACAAGATGCACGGGTATGAGTGGCTTCCATGCCACAGCTCGTTTGGCATAAAGGCACCAATCTGAACTACAGTAAAAGTGAAGCGAAGAATAGACTGCCCCATAGCTCTCTTCCAGCTGTCCAGTGCTGACTACTGGATCAAGAATTGAGGCCAAAAAACTAAATTATTTGTTAATCCTGGAATTGTCCTAACTTCCATGAATTCTTCCAGATCAGCAAGTAGTCTAGAATGAAGTTTGATCTTCAAAGTTGCCAGAACAAACCTGAATGTAAAGCTTAAAACCATCTTGCTATTCTGTTTTCTAACTTCTAATAATGTTTGTGACTCATAAAGAAGTCTACGGAACACATAAATTTTCTTCTTCCCATGCCATCGCCATATTCCAAAGTCAAAGATATCATAATTTTCTAAGATTGATTATGACACTGAGGAAATAATTTTAATATCTACTTTAAGATAAATTCATTGTCTATGCAGAGCATCTATTATCTGCCATAAACTTAAGTACTAATTTTTGGGAGAAAGGAACATAGACTTCTATTATCAGGGAACTGTTCATTTGTAAACATGGTAAAACATGAAGGTTCTTCAGACATTTTAGATCACTGTGGGGATTTCTAAGAGGATTATGATTGACCTTTAGAATAATGCTATCTATGACCCAAGTGAAAAAATCTACCACCTTTTAAAACAGATTCAATGTGTTTGGATCCAGAAGTCCTCAGCAGCTCAGGTTTCACTCCTTTTTCTTGTCTGCCTGTACTACCTCATCTATCCTGATGGCTTTAAGCACCAGACGTGGACAGCCAGTTCCCACAGCCCCTGATAAACTGCTCATGTGCCTTCTCCACAAGAATCCCCAACTCAACACCAAATTGCCACTCCACCCACATACACATATATGAACTCTTTCCTACATGTCTTGAGTCCAACTTCATTCTTCAGTTAATTTGAATGGTCTTTATCTCTTTGCTATTTTGAGGGGTCCTCCATGCAATGTATCAGCATACAATTTGGCTCACCCTATAAAATATACTCAGGATTCAAATGCTTCCGATTATCAACATTGCTGTAGTCTCATTCAAGCCACCATTTTGTACTGCTTGAAATTTTCAGTAGCCTTCTCCACAGGCTGGCTGTTTCTACCCATGCCCTCCTACAGCAATCTCCTTATAGTAGCCATCTTGATGTATGCAAAGCAGAGGTCATGTGATTGTAGGGCTATTTTCCTGAAATCCTTTGTTGGCTCACTCAGCTCAGTCACTTGTGAGGCTGGTGCAGCACGTGGTTCTGGGGATCGAACTGAGGTCCCTGAGGTTGCCTAAGCTACCTATTCCAGCACTTTAGACTGCTGAGTCATCTCACCGGCCCAACAAGTAGTCTTTAAGCCCTGGATAAGCCCTATCTCCTTGTGCTTCACTGTCTCTTTGACAACTTCTAACTCCTGTCTTGATGGAACAACTGCCTTCTTTTCTGTTTTTCCAACACTTGTGATAAGTTCTCACTTTAACTTGTGAGCTAGTTGTGTATTTTGCCCACATAATTCCTTGTCTAGATAGCCAACTAGCTAAAGCATCGCTTGTTTCAATTCTTATCCCAAATGTGACACATTCAGTGAAGCCTAAGGTGATAACTGATTAAAACTGCAAGTCCCATTTTTTGACACACTTCCTTTCCCACTGCTCCTTCTAAGACATGTGCAGTTTACACATTTGTTCTATATTCTTTTTCCATAAGTACATCAGTTTTTGGCTCTCTTTTTCTCTGGTGTATACAATGAGAAAGAGACATATCTTATTGAAAAATGTGAGCACATAAATGTTACATGTGGAATTTCTAATCATTTGTTCAATAAATATATTGGATTCTTGCTGTGTGCCAGGGCCTAAATGAGCCATACAGTAAGAAGCAAACGATACACAGTTAGGCAGCACATAGCCTATTGGGAAGAATATTCACACACACAAACAAATACCAAACGAAATGGAAGAAAAGGACTGTGAGAAACAATCATGGCACACTATCAAAAAATGTTTGAACAAAAGTAAAACTGGAAGTTCAACAAATATCATTTTATTAAAGAATTAATGATGAAATAAAAATTGAAGGCCAGGCAGCAATGGAAAAGTTAGAGAATATAATAAAAGTGAGTTCAGAGCTCCTAAATGGAAAAAGATTCAAGCTGACCATTTGTGTTGGAGCCTAAGTAATAAAAGGGTGAGGCTGAAGTATTCAGCATAGGCCAGATCATGCCAGGTGCTTTGGCTATGACAGTTTTCTATTTATCCTGAGTATGAAGATTTTGAAGATAGAAAAATGATAGCAATATGATACATTGAAATTTTGAGATTTTCAATATGATTCTGCTTATTGTACATGGATTTATTTAGAAGGCAAAAAATGGAAAGAAATCCAGTCAGCATCCAATGATGTTAGTGCCAGGAAGTGAGATCTGGTTCACAATGGTAGAAAAGGAAACAAAGAGATAGATATAAAGCATCGTAAAAATTGGATGGGTCAACATGCTGATGAACTGGCTGTAGGAACATATATGGCTTCCTTATATATTCCTTATGCTAACATTTTCATTCATTGTCATGTATTTATGATAGGAACAGGGAAGCCTTATCTGCTCCTACAACCAATTGTAGATATATAGATAGACATGATATAGCTAGATATAGACATAGACATAAATATAGATAGATGTAGATATATAGATATAGATATAGATATAGATATAGATATAGATTGCTTTCTATAGGGATTAAATTAGAAGGCAAATAATTCAGGGATGGCCCACTATTTAAATACAAATTTACTTTTATGATCATCTTATATTTTATATATTTTGTTCCAGGTTGGTGCTGCAAAAATTTCTGAGTATCACAATTTTACACATAAAAACCCATAGGCTGAATATAGAAAAAGTAGTCTATCAAATGGATAATAACTACTTGCTTTCTATTCTTGGTCCAGTACATATGTACAATCAGTTTTTATCAATTTTCATATTTAGGGTTACATTCAGAAAACTTCCAAGCTGTTTATCTCCTTTTGGTTCTAACATAACAATGAATAGTAATTTTTCCTTGTAAACTAGCTAAAAGCAGGAGAGGAAAAACAATTTGGTCTTGAGAAAAGCCTGGGGGAAAATATAGATATCTTGAGTTCTGAGAAAGCAAAATTAAGAGGAGAAAATATATACTAAATAATCATTAAGCCAAGCGTGGTGGCTCACACCTGTAATCCCAGCACTCGGGAGGCTGAGGCAGGAGGATTGGTGCGAGTTCGAGACCAGCCTGGGCTACAAAAGTGAGCTCAAGGCCAGCCTCAACTGCATAGCAAGACCCTGTCTCAAAAAGACCAAAAAATAAATAAATAAATAAATAAATAAATAATCATTAAACCTGGTACGTGACAAGACTATTCTATGTCCAGATTTGTCAGGGGAATCAGCTAGGAACACAGTGAACATATATAGTCGCAGAAACCTCACACCCAACAGAGAGGCTACAAGTCAAAGTTGACATTTATAAGTTCAGATATATAATTTTAAGGTTTATACCTCAGAGTTTACTGCAATTTTAGAAAAATATATAGAGAGACTTGGGGTACAGCTGTGCAGCATATGAAGAAGGAGAAGGAGAAGAAGAAGAAGAAGAAGAAGAAGAAGAAGAAGAAGAAGAAGAAGAAGAAGAAGAAGAAGAAGAAGAAGAAGAAGAAGAAGAAGAGGAGGAGCAGGAAGAGGAGGAGGAGGAGGAGGAGGAGAAAAAGTACAGAAAGTTAATTACTAGGTGGGGGCTGGGGAGATAGTTCCGTTGCACAAGTGCCTGCCTGGCAAGT
>PVJA010031870.1:0-24565 GCA_004027025.1 Myocastor coypus
TGTTCTCCTTTCTACTTTTGTGTAGTTGTTCCCCTACTTGGGATGCTATTGATTTAGGCATGTCTTTGTCAACTTTAGATATTATTTCTGCTCTGATGTCCTCTATACGTTTCTCCAGCCGTTTTTCCACTTCATGTATTTCTTTTTTTACTTCAGATGTTATCTCTGATCTCAGTTGCTCTATAAGTTTCTGCACTTGCGTGTCTGCCTCAGATGCTACCAACTCAGAGGTTTCATCTGTATAATTCTCATTTTCTTCCATGATAGTGTCTTCTGTATTTGGTTTGGGTGGGCAGGGGTCCTGAGATTGCCTCCTACTCCTTGTTGTTATCATTTTGTATGGAAGCGACCTCTGCACTTTGGTGGCGTTGTGCTATGTCTATGGGCGTTTTGTCTGGAGACTCCAAGCTCGTTCCTCTACAGAGGTTCCTGACTCTGGGTTGGAGCTCTGGCTGGTAGCTTTTGTGAATCCTGGCGGATGTGGTCTGTAGGTGGAGGTGGAGCTTTGGGATTGAATAGTCCTGGTAGGCTCATGGACCAGATCGGTTGCTAAATGAGATATTTGATGGGTTCGGTGCTGGAGCTTGGGCTGCAGGGGTTCAAAAAAGGGGGGGGGGATCGGGGAAATGGAAGGCGGGCCAGGGATCTTGACCCAGCAGGCGCGCGTGCTCGGCTCCCAGTGGTGCGGTTTGGGTCTGGCTTGGAACAGGAAGTTAGTCGTGGGAACGCAGAGGCGGGGCAGAGGGGCGCAGGGGCTTACCTGCGGTGGGTGCGCGGGCTTGGCTCCCAGCGGTGCAGTTTGTGTCTGGGTTGGAACAGGAAGTTCTACAAAAAGTTTCTTAATGACAAAATTCATATTACAATATCACTAGCCCTTAGCCACAGGATTTATTATTCCTTCCACTGATAGATTTGGAAATGTATTGCCTTAAAGCAAGAGTGCCTCTCCAGTAGTACAATCTCGGGCAAACCTTTGGAGATATTGTTTTTACAGAGGAATTATATGATGTTTTTCATAACATAGCCCACTGGAAATGAAATAGCCCAGATTAATCCAAATGATAGAGATGAAAAGTAGATTTGAGTAAACCATACATTATCTAGTTCATTTCTGAAGTTACCAAGATTTTGCTCTCATTTCTATTTAATACTTTAAACCATGCATCTGGTATATTCAAAGTCCAATGACTGGTCCTGCTTGTTGTATTCATTATTATTACTGTTATCTGCATTCATCATTATTACTGTTAAGGTCAGTAGTAGCAATAGTGCTGCCTCAGTGCCTGGAAGAGAGCCTAGGACAGTACCTATTCAAACTATAACAATTATTTTTATGTCTTTATTGCTTTCACTCCTGGCTCAATGCCTGACATAAACTGTGTCACTGATAGAGTTGATTCTTTACAACCTCACCTTTTTCTGGGACTGTTTTATCTTCCTATTTCTCCATAGTTATGCCTTACAAGAATTGTCATAGATCTCAACACTATCAGTGACAACATTAGGAAAGATATCCAGCCTCTTCTTCTATGGTAGCTCTTAAGTGGCAAATAAGAGGAACTGAGTGCTTAAAATCATTTTTCAATTGAGAAAATTAAAATTATGTGCTGTTACTTGGAAATTTAACTTGCTTCTAATCTCTATTAGCAGTATCCTATTCTATTATAACTTGAAAAATCCTCCCTTCCTTTCCCTACATCATAGCATCTCCTAACCAAGCCTTGATAAATGTCATATCTTTGTTCTTACTACTCTTACATTTGTATATTGAACTCATCTTCCTAGAGTTAGTGTAAGAGCTATGACCTCCGTGACACCTTCTTTGAAGCCTGCAATCCTGACAGATCCCTTTCTGACACCATGAAGCACCAAATCAGTTCCAGCTAATGTAGCACTTTACCATTCCAATTTTTTTCAGCTATATTGGTTTTTTTTTTTCATTCAACCTCTGTTAATTGAGCCTTTGTCATATTCCTGGCCCTAAGTGGGTGTTGTGAGGCACAAATCAAAGCACTTCCAACCTAGCAGCAAGACAAGTATTCAATGAGATATTATTGAAGAAACATGGTCAAAGATACCAATAGAAAACCAGGATATTGGCCAACTTTCAAGAAACATTGAGCAAAGCCTTCACATAGAAAGGGGCCTTTGAGTAAGATGCTAAAATGTAAGAAGACTGATAAATGAAAGAAATGGATACATCCAGTATCAAAGGCATAAGCCACAAAAGGAAAACTTAGAGCACATGGCTCAATATTGCTGTAAATTAAGATGTAATGAAATAGATATAATAAATCATGGTAGCTTGGCTCATTCGTTCATCAAATATATTTCAAGTCTCCAGGTGTATAAAGCACTGGGCTAGATACACATGTTTTAAAAACAGTACTGATCCAATTCCTGCCCTGAAACTTTAAGGCTAACTGGACCAGAGAGACTATTACCTAGTAAGATAAAGAAGCATATGACTACAAGTTGGGCTGAGCATTAAGAAGGCAGAGGACAGGGTACAATGGTGAGAATAAGAAAGCACTATCTTAAGGAGAGTGATGAGTTAGCGTAACCCTGAGCAAGTGATATTTTGGTGAGTCCTTGTAAATGAAAGGAGCCAGAGAACAAAATTCTAGTGAAAGATCAAAGGTCTTCAGGTAGAAAAACAAGAATAGCAGAAAACTAACGAAAGGGAAATGAAGGAAAATCAAATTTGTGTCTCCAAGGCTGACTTGGGGGTAGTGTGTAAAACGATCTGGAACAGGAGAGAGCAGAATCAGTATGCTAAGTTGTGGTTGTGGTTCTTATGCATTTGAGATTTGATCAAGGTAAGAATCTGCACATTCACGGACCCTTGCACAGTCATTAGCAAGCAGAACACTACGTACATCAGAAGCTGTCTTTTTCTAAAGATGAAGTAAAAAGTGGAAGCTGAAATGAGTTGTTGAGTTTGACCTCTTTTCAAGAGGTCACACTATATCTACTCCCTGATCATTTTTCTTTACAGCAGGGAAGCAGGGAGGTGTTGTTCAACCAGTATTAGCATTAAAGTCACTTGTTATGAAATGACAAATGTTTAAGTATTGCTTTCCTTTACCCACTGCTGAGTTACTTGGAAGTGGCAAAAGAGGTACCATGGCTTCTTGAAAGCCACAGCCCTCCTACTCTCCTGAAATCTAGATCCAAAGAGAAATTTGTCACTCATTCCTGTTCAAGGCAAGGCATCACTCATTCTCAAACACTAACTTCTCAAAAGATCATAAGGTTATGAATTACAAATGCCACTTGATCTAATACATGCATCTCCCTGTGCCAAGCAGGGATACAATTGCCTAAAAGAGTGACGTCAATGTTTGTAGAAGATCCATGTCTGTTTTTTTACATCTAGGAGATGACAGAAAGGGCTCTTTATCACATTTCCATTTACTAGCAAGACAATTCTATAATGAAAAGCACTGAAATGGGCCTGTCCTACCTTAGGCTTTCAGAGATTGGAGGCCTCAGGATAAAAAAGGAAAAATAAAAACAATCACCTCAGGGATCCGAGCCTCATTTTCTCCCCTAGGTACGATCATCACCGCCATCTCACACAACTAGTATCAGGAATCAGTGAGGAACATGAGTGAATTTTATCTGTAAATTGCAAAGCAAAAGCTCTAGTGTGTGATTCATTATATGTGAATGAAGGCAGACTGTCTTTTCTCCGATATGGCCCAGAGAGAATTTAAACACATTGAAAGAGCTCAGTAAAAAGGTTTTATACTTTAAATCAATTTTATTAAGTGCAATCTGGCTTCAGATCTGGTACAAATAAAACAGACCGCTCACGTCACAGAATTAAATGAAACAGACTGTCAGATCTATTAACTTCTTGGATTGGAATGGTGAGAGAAAAAATATAGAAGTAGGTAGAACAAGTACATGCTTATCTTTAGTAGATTGTTTTGGCCTACTGGAATCAGCATCTCTTCCCAGGTGAATAACAGTAAGAACCAGGCTTGCAGTTAGCATTGATACAGTATTTCAATCTAAGACATACATTTGAGAAAATTGCAAGTGCAAGCTTAAAAATTAGCACAGATTTGCAGACAAGGAGCTCAAAAGAAACTGGGCAAAGGTGAGTGGCAACTTTTCATCACCAATAAGAAGTAGTCAAAGAGTGTTTTCAAACAACAAAGGAAAGGAAAAAAGTTTATGTTCCTCCATGTCTTAGCTGGTTAGCCTGTGCCAGTTACTTTGAGAAGGTACATCTTATTAAATTATCACAGTAGCTTTACAAAGTAGGAAATATTCTGCAACATAGGACCTGGTACACAATAATCAGATGGTAACTGATAACCGCTAGCAATATTATTAATATCGATATCCTTAGTAATAGGAAAAGAACTACAGAGGGCTAGAATATCCTATCTGAGCTATCAGGTTGGAAAGTAATATAACCAGTGTGTGATCGCAGATCTTTCTTACCTAAAAACCTGGACATTTTCTGCTCTACCTATTGGCAAGAGGACAGGAGCAGTATCATTAAAACACTGCGACTCTCCAACCCCTTAGCAAGGCTGCCCTCTATAACTGAGCAATGAAACCTTCAAGTAACTAAGAATATCTTCGGTCTTCCTCTTTCTCCTTACTCAGCTCTCTAAACTGCTGTGAACCATGGCTCAGCTGTACTACAAGAAGGTTAATTACTCACCATACAGAGATCGCATTCCTCTGCAGATCGTGAGGGCTGAGACAGAACTCTCTGCAGAGGAGAAGGCCTTTCTCAATGCAGTGGAGAAGGGGGACTATGCCACTGTGAAGCAGGCCCTGCAGGAGGCTGAGATCTACTACAATGTGAACATCAACTGCATGGATCCTTTGGGCCGGAGTGCCCTGCTTATTGCCATTGAGAATGAGAATTTGGAGATCATGGAGCTATTGCTGAGCCACAGCGTGTATGTAGGTGATGCATTGCTCTATGCCATCCGCAAGGAGGTGGTGGGTGCTGTGGAGCTTCTGCTCAGCTACAGGAAGCCCAGTGGAGAGAAGCAGGTAAGAGAAATGCCCTACAGGCTGATAAATCACCTGGAACGCAGAGCGTTGAAACTAGGAAAAGTTGGATTGTCTGGAGTACTAGAGTTCTATCTCAGAAGTTACATCAGTGACCTCAAGTGGTAGCCTAGAGCTACCCTGTACGACCATTGCTGGGTTTTGCGCAGTTTTCCTTTCTAGTATTTGCACATAAACATTCATTAATTAACAACTCATATGAGTGCTGTTCATTTCCATATCATGCAAGCTTTTTCCACTTTCCCTGCCAGTGTTTTGTTTCATATCCTCCCTCTAATTAAAGGTCAGTGGAGAAGAGATCAAACACAGGCCTGGGATTTCTGCTTCCTATCAACCTGTCTTCTACAGACAAGAGCAGAAACTTTTAAATTTGAGTGCAGACGCAGATGGGTATAAGGCCTCACATACTTCCCAGTATCTGTTGTGAGAGTGTGTCCCATTCCTATTTGTTTACATTTTTGCTGCTGTGATTCTTTTGTTCATGAAGTCACTTAGATTTGATTCACTGTGGTCATCTTTGATTTCTCTGCCTATCTTGCCTCCGGGGTGTAATCCCTAAATCTTCTGCTATCTTTCTTCCCAATAGCTTCTACATATTTTCTTTCCTCTTTATCCCAGCTCACAACCCTTTGGCCCTGTTCTTATCATGTCTCTCTGAGTTGAATGACCCTCAAAATATTGTCCCTAACAGCATCAACATTATCAGGCAACTTATTAAAATATAAATCTTAAGGCCCAACACAGTCCTACTAAATCAAAAACTCTGGGATAGGGCTGGAGCAAGCTGGACTTGAAGTCCTCAAGGGATTCTGAAACATGCATAGTCCTGAGATCTGCTATCCTGACTAACATAAAAATCTGGTAACTCGTCTTCTATCCACACATTTTCCTCTCTTAAGCTATGCTGAACTGTAAGGCCTATTTATTCATACTGAAATGGCATAGTGATGCTGTCATTTCTACCTATCTATTCAGTAACTACAATGTGTCTTATATTGGTCTGCTTTCTGTCACTGTGTCAAAATATCTGAGACTACGGGGCAGCCAAATGGCTCAACAGACTAAAACACCTGCTTTAGCAGAGCACAGTGGCCAGGGTTCTACCCGTGGTATTTGGTGCTGGCCCTACCCCTGGAGTGCACTGAGAGAGCAACTGAGACTGGGCATGGTGGCCCACAGCTATAATCCTAGTACTTGGGAGGATTAAAACGGGAGGATCACTACAAGTTGGATCTACAGAGAGTCCCTACAGACCCTGTACTAAATTAATGTTTAAAAATCTGAGACTAGGTACCTTTATAGAGAAAAACATTTTATTTAGATCACAGGGAAGTTGAAAATACAAGATTAACAGGATCCGTCTGTTCAGTGTCTGATAAGGGACCCCCTGACTATATCATGACATCAAGAAAACAGAAAGACAAATGACCACATGCATAAGGGAAGAAGCAAGTACCTGAAGTGACCTCATTTTATTTCAACCTATGGCTAACACCCAAGTCATCCAGTGGCACCAGCATTAATCTCACTTAAGAGAAGTGTCTCCAATAACCTAATTACTTCACATTAGGCCCCAAGTCTTAAGTGGCCCACCACCTCAGCACCATCTCAATGAATATAGAAACCTCTGTGGAAGAAACCACATCCAAAATCATCATTAGCAGAGATAATAATACACAAAGCTTAGCAGTGAAATCATTCAAATGATAGGCTTTTCCAGTTCCGTCTCTCCCTCATCCATTCCAAACACCCCTCAGGTCTGATATGTCTCTTCAGCGTGTCTCTTAATAGCACTGGGAACATATAAGAGAAAAAAGTAAATACTAAATCATCAAAATGTAATACCTGGATATATTCATAGCTTTGATATTTGCCTAACTAAATAAAAGTAATGAAAATGAGTTGACAAGGTGAAGACTGAGAATTGGAATTGACAGAATCGAAAACAAAGCACTAGATTAAAAGCCTTTTGAGCAAAGGGCAGAAATGTCCCTCTTCTCCACTAGCATTTAACACAGACCCAAGAAAGTGTGGACTCTGTCTGCCTTGTTAACTGCTGAATCAGATCACCAAAACAGTACCTAGAACACCACAGATATGCACCACACATTTATTTAATGAATGAATAATATGTATCCAGCACTATGCTAAGTGTCTTACATGACTCACCTCATTTCATCCTCTACGCAACTCTGTTAGGTAGACACTCTTATTATGATCCCCACTTTAGCAATGAGAATAATTAAGTTGCAAGATCGATAAGTCAACTGTCCAAATCACAGTAAAATCCAGATCCAGGATTCAAACACCAGACAACTCCTAAACAACCCTTTAAGCACCAGGAAAAACTACTTCCCTGGTAAATATTTGGATTCCCACCACAAGAATTCTGACACAGGGCAGATAAATGCAGATGGATTAGCTCTCCGGAAATAATGGGAATGAAAAATTTGGATAAATAGCCAAGCAGAGAGTTATGAGTACAGTTCCTGTGTAATACATCTGACTACCCCTATCATAAACTTGTACTGTGCACCACGTCCTCAGGGCATGCTAAATCTCTGGACAATTTAAAGAGCTAATCTGCACTTTAGGCCTTCTTAGCTACTATGCTCCATGATGAACTTGGTGCCCTTCAAAATTGTATAGCCCCCTGGCTTTTCACTTCACTTGACACCAATCACATGTCACTTTGTACTGTTAGCCTTACTTATAGAAATTCCTAATCTCTATAGCCAAACTGTTACTTGAATGTGAGGTAAAAATCTAATGTCCAACTCTTTCCATTCCTGTTCATTTTATACCTAATCAAATGCCTAGTACCTAATGAAGGACATATAAATACATGCTGCAGGACATGAAAGAGTTCACAGCAGTATACACCTGTAAAACTTCAGATTAGAGAGATTTAGGCAAGGACACTGCAAGTTCAAACATAATCTGGGTCATTTGATGATTTAGTAAGAGCCTAACTTAAAAACACAAAAGAGGAAAGGATGTAGCTCAGTATCAAGAGTTTGATTCTGATAGATAGATAGATAGATAGATGATAGATAGATAGATAGATAGATAGATAGATAGATAGACAGATAACAGAAACACTCATGGCTTCCTTTTATACATAATCTTTCATAGTCAGTTGCATTTCACTTATAGCTCTTTTGAGGAAGAAGAGAACACAGGGCCAGTTTCTCAGAAAGAGGGGTAGCAATACTGGCCTTATCAGAGTTTTCAAAGTAAGCCAAGTCCTTGTTTGATGGGCCTCATTCCCTGTTTCTATTCAGTGCTCTTGTAAATGCTGAGGATGAAAGGCGCCAGATAAGCTTATAATAAACTGCAGTCTAAGGCATAGCTTTCTCTGGGCAAAGGCAAAGCTCAACTCATATAAATTGAATGAACCACTATTGGTGGAAATTTAGATATATGGAACTTGCACCTCTATTTGGGGCTTCTTGTCTTTTTCCAGGACCCTTCCAGACATGCCACCAATATAAGACCTCCTTTGTCATACTTGGATATCACACCACACGCTCACAAGTACATCAGTTCCATTCTCAAGTCCCTTCAGCAGCTTGCTTTCTTTCTCTGCATTTCCCCAAGCCTCTGTCACCAGTCACCACTAAATTTTATTTTCTTCCATTGCTCTGAGAGTCATTGTGATAAATTATAAGTCAGTAACTATAACAACAGCTGCCACATTGCTAACACTCTATCTGCCTTTCTGGACAATAGAAACAAGGTTTGTTGCCTGGGAGCAATCAGGGATGTGAGCAAACACAGGCCTCCTGGAGGACCTTGGATTTAGCTGAGCAGGCCCCTCACCACAAAGGCTTCTTTCCACACAAAGAATCTAAACAAAAGTCCTTTTTAACAGAGGCCATCCCCCATATGGCTCACTGATTGGACACAAATCATTTCCATCACTCTTGGGAAAATAAACCAGCAAGCTTCTTAGCATTATGGGGCAAGGCCTTTATCTCCAGGCTTGTAAGCAAGACCTCTTCTTTCCTTCCTTACCCTAGTGTATCAAAACTACTCTCAAATGAGACCATAGGCATAGTATATATTGGTGGCACAGGTTTCAAGCATCAGCACTGATATGGACACATGCATTTTTGTTTATGTTTAATTTTTATTTTAAAAAGAATAAAAATATCAAAAAAAGAATAAAAATGTCAGAAAATATGAGAAACAATACACAATTTCAAACAACATAGGGAACAAATCTTAAAGCAAAAATGGAGTTACTGTGTTAGGAAAACTCTTCTATGCCACACTTGTGTGTTTGTATGTATATGTATGTTCATGTCTGCTTATGTGTGTGTCATCGTGGTGTACTTGCTCCATCAGGGCTTATTTCCTTAGAGGACAGATTTTCGTAATGTGGAAGATCTATAATTACTTGGAATAAACACTCTAAATGGTCTCAATATTCAAATTTTGTCACTAGACGTGATTCCATATCTTTAGTTCTAGTACTCATGCGACTGACAGAATGGTTATCACGAGATCAAGTCCAGCTTGGGCTATAAAGTCAGTTCAAAACCAGCCTAAACTACAAAGTGAGTGTCCTGTTTCAAACTACCACCTCAATAGTCAGTTCAAAATTTGTGAACCAAAGAAGGCCTAATACTGTGCTATTTCTTTTCTATAATTCTTACCACCTTCATGCCACTTACTTTGGAAATGTTATAGAGGTAATGTTAGTTAGTGGTAAAAGCAAATCTAGTTACTTCTTGACAGATAGATGGTAGATAGATGAATAGATAGATAGATAGATAATAGATATACATAAACATATCTCTTTATATATCATTTATATATGGACATATATATATTTATTTATTTATATTTATATGTTCAAATCCAACTAACAATCAGTTGACATGCATATGAGAAACTGTTGAAATGCCCCACTGTATTAGAATCTCTAGATATTGGCTTGTAATCTACGTTTAGCAAGCACATCTTCACCTATAGGTCAGAGGTCCACGTAACATTCTACATTTACTTTATGAGGATCTGGCATAAACTGTGTGGTTTAAAAGAAAATAAATGTATTTTTTAGTGATACACATGGTAAGAAGTCTTCATTGAAGATGATAGTAAGGCTGATTTCTTCTAGAGGGAAAATCTAGTTTATGACTTCTCTCCACTGTGTTCTCGTGATTCTCAGCAACCTTGGAGTTCCTGTGCTAATAATTGCACCATGCCAGTCTCTGCCTCCATTACCATGAAGAGTTTTCTTCTGTGTCTGCTTCCAAATCTCCTTCTCCTTTTCCTTGTCACTTGTGGCTCAGCCTAATCTGGATAATCTCATCTTTATATGATTATATTTTCAAAGACCATTTTTCCAAATAATGTCATGAAATTAGTAGTTAGGGTTAAGAACTGATATCTTTTTTGGGTGTCACAATTTAATTCATTATATTACATGAAAGATTGATCTAAAGAAGTAGTGTATGAACAATTTCAGCAGCAGTCTTTCATGAAATAAAATCTTACCTAGATGTAAAATAAACAGAAACAAACACAACTGCCTCGATTTAGGTCCAGGTTGGGGCCAAAAAATCTTATTTTTTTCCATATGTATATTCACATACAACCTTGGCACTTGGTTATGAAGAGTGAGCATAACTTTAAAACTACTAGCCTGGAAGACAGAAGGACTAGACACTAACTCAAAGTGTGTGTTGCTATCCAACTTGTAACTAAGAATTGTCTATATATTAGCCAACGTTATGTCTCTGTGATAAAATTCCTGATATAAATTGATTGAAAGAAGGAATGTTTTATTTTGCTTCATGGTTTTGAAGGTTTCAGTCCTTGGTTAGCTGTATACTTTAGTTTTCAGGCCCACAGTAAGGCAAAAACAGCATTACAGAAGAGCATGGCAAAGAAAAGCTGCTCATCTTGTGGGAAGACGTAGTAGGAAAAAAGCCAGAGAGAAAGAAAGAACTGAGAACCAGATTTAGTCCCCAAAAGCAGATCCTATGGTCCATGCCTTTGAGCCAGGCCCCCTCTCTTATTCCATCACATCTCGGCAATATCCCATCAGTTTACAATCTCATCAAGGTTTAGTGCACTGTTGAAGTTACAGAATTCATGGTCTAGTCACTTTCTAAAATGCCATTGGCTGGATTCTGAGGGATATTTTCGATCTCAACTATAACAAAAGACCAAGTCATAGAGTCTTCTATAGCTCAATTTTGTCATATGAAAATTGGAGTTAGTAATACCTAACCCCCACCTAATCCAGAGGCTATTGTGAGAAAGACATAAGATCAAGATTTGTTGAAGTTTTAGAGAAAATTCATTGTTAGACAGAGGTCAGTAAGTATCATTTTCAGCCTTTTTCTGTCAGTTGCACATAGCATGTCACATGTGGAGAGACTCGCTAATAAATGTACTCATCAAAACGTATCACCAGTACAGTAAGAGGGAAAAATGTAAGGGTACCTTGAACTGGTCCACAGATTACCTCTTTGGGTCTGACTTTGATGGTAATAGTCTCACTTCTGCTACCTGGGAAGCTGTATGACAGCAAAGTGATCTTTTACGTTTTCACTGTACTAATTTGAGCAACATGGTGGTAGCGCCTCTGGCCACTGCATGAATAGCCCACCCAACTAATTTGCTTTCTTCGTCACTTGCGTCAATGCAGACAGGCGGAAAGAGGCTAAGCCAACCTTCTCCCCATGGCCCGCCCCCCTGGGCTCTGCCATAATTACTCATTTGTCTGTGGCAGATGGTTCTAAATTAAAATTGGTCTCACAAATGAGCAGGAGAAATTAAATCTCAACAACACCAATAAGTTTGCTGAAATTATATATAATCAGCAACAGGACACTTCATATACCTGTACCATGCTCTTCTATGCCTGTTGGTCTCGGATTAAGGTTATACAAAGTGGAGTGGGACAATAAGGTTATGCACAATGTGACTAGAATACGTAAAGGAGGACTATAGAGTCTAGCTTGTAAATCACAAACACTTGGTGTAAGAGCAGAAGTTAGAGACATTGCCAAAGTCTCCATGCTAACTATCTGCAACCTGTAGTAGTATAAACATCACTGGCTTTGGAGTCAGCCACCTATTTCATGTGTTTCCTTGGAGAAGTTACTTAATCTCACTAACCCTGTTTTTCCATCTGTACGTAGGGGGAAAAGTAGAATCTAAGTCATAAAATTTCCTTTTTTTAATGGGTTCACTACAGGGTCTCACTAGCAGCTCAGACTCACAGTGATCCTCCTATCTTCAGCCTTCTCAGGATTGGGATTACAGGCGTGCACCAGTAACCTCTGTCTCAGTGGCCTGCCTGGGGGCATAGGCAGAATAGCAGAAGCCACATTTGTTGTTCTGGATGTAACTTTGTTCCTGTGCTTTCCTGCACTTTGTCTGTTGACCTATTTTGTCAGCCCTAGCTAAGTCTTAGAATTTCAGTGAGAATTAAGTGAATAATGCATGGTAAAGTGCTAGAACAGTCCCAAATACGATTCCTGCTAGTTCAGCTATGCTGATATCATTTGATGCTTAGCCTCATCTATTTATTCAAAAACTATTAAATACCTACTGGCTTACATTAGTTAAGAATTCAGGGACACCCACTCGGGACCCCCCTCCTGTCCCTCTCTTGGGCAGGAGCTTTCTTTCCCTCAATAAATCTGTTCTGCTAAAAAAAAAAAAAAAAAAAAAAAAAAAAGAATTCAGACTAAGTGACCTTGAGAAGATCATTTACCCTGTTTAGACATCAATGTTCTTATCTAATGAGTTAATTATACTATCTATATCATAGGTTATTTTAAGATTCAAATGAAGCCCCAACCCTGGGTGTACTGAGACTGAGTCCAGGTGTGGTGGTGCCCGCCTGTAACCCCAGCCCTGGAGAGGCTGAAAATAGTAGGATCACTATGAGTCCAAGCTGCGTAGTGGGACCCCATACCAAATAATAATAATAATAATAATAATAATAATAGCACATTTTTAAAAGATTTAAATGAGAATGTCTTTAAACACTTGACATAATGTGTGGCATACAGCCTACAGTATATGACAACCATAGCATTGATTCAATATATTAATAGTACTTTTAACTGTTATCTGAATTGTAAAATGTAAGACTAAAAATATCTTTATGTTTCTAATAATCAAAGTAACAGCTTTAATTCTGTTATTTTCCCATTGTAAAGTCAAATTTTTAGGCCAAAGTAATAAGTCATGTCAATTGCAGCCCAAGTCAAGAAAATAAACCAGAGCTCAGAATGGAGCTCAGTGATGGAGCCTTTCCTCAGCATACATTAGGCCCTAGGTTTCATCCCAAACACCACAAAAATATTTTTTAAAAAATAAAGAAATCAGTCAGTTCTACTTGGAAGACAGGACAAAGTGATTGCATGACATCCTACTGACCAAACTAGTGAACTGCGTTACCTCCTCTCACACATCTATATTGACTGTCAATGGCTGTGGCCAGTCTTACAGAATGGAGCAAGAAAGCTCAAGATCACTTGACCTGAAGTGACATGTCCAACGTTACTCAGCTGAGCTTGAATTAATGCAAATCTCTCCTCTCTCCCAAGCCACTCTCTACTATCCTACTTTACCATAGGAATCATCAGAAGCTTTAACATATACAATAAAGAACAAAAAGCAAGAACAACTGTAAGTAATGTCCATTTAGAGCAATTCACTAATCACAAAGCTTTAGAAGATAACTACTTCTATTTAGTTCTATTCAATTTTCTAAGTATTTTTGCCTATTAATCATACACATCACATAAAACTGTAAGATATAGTTGAAAATGATGTCAAGAAATGTATAGTCCTATGGAGAGAACAGATATGCACAAATTGTCTAAAGGGTATAAACAACTTGACAGATACTGATTTCATCTCTCAGGAAGAAAATAAAATATGTAAACATGGTCTAAAACAAATCAAATAGAGTTGCCTGCATAGCATTCCACAAGGAAAAAATATGAACAGTTCTCAAAAGCAATTTGTAGAATGAAAACATGTAAAGGAATATATATATATATACAATATTATATATTTACAAGATTGGTTTACATTTATAAGAGAGGCTTATAATGGCAGCCTGCAGAGTTAGTAATGGGAGAATGCAAATGGCCCATCTACATGCTGGAGAGGCAGAAGTTCCAGTCAATGTCAAAGACCAGAAGCTTACTACAGAATGCTCTATGAGTCCCTATCAGGAAACCAGAGGATCTGTGCTGGGATGTTAAAGAGTGTGAGCTGTAAGACTGAAGAATCTATGATGAAAGCGTGGAGGTGGTCATCCAAAGCTAACAGTGAAGACTAGAGCCCCTCCAAAGAAAGACAAATCAGTATTGCTTCCCTTTTCCTTTTTTACTGCATCCAGTCTACAATCCCATTAGTGGGTGCAACCCACACCCAGGTGGGTCTTTCCTTTTCAAGAGGTCCATCATACAGACACATCCACGACTATGCTAAACCAATCAGCTATATGTTTCATATTCAACTTTTCACCTCAGTTAAATATCACCCCAGGTAAGGGGTTTCTTCTCCTCCTGTCCCTGGACAGATATACCTTGTTTGTATGGCAGCATCCATCCCTGCTCCACTTTACCTGTATACTTGTCTACTCTAGCTACTTTGTCCTCTTTTCACCCCAGACGACTCAGTGCTATATTCCATGTTTATTTCTTCCACACTTTACCTCTTTCCATTGTAGGCTATCTGAATTCAAAGGTGAAATATTACTAAATTCAGAGATATCTTTCCAACCACCATTTCCTAGAACACCAAACATGACCCAGTACCAAATTTGTTCTATACTAGGACGTGAAACATAGCAGCAAGAAACTATGTACTGCATCATCCAAAATATGAGATGTGGACATTGTACAGGGCCATGTGGTTATCAGTACACAGTAAGATTCAAGAGGAGAATATTTAAAAAAAAAAAAAAGCAAAAAAGAAGATGGTATGCTGATCAGAAGGAAGTTAATGAGCACTGATGTGGAGAGTGGAAATGGGAGTAGTTAGTTAACAGTGATGCCTAAGTGAAGGGTTGATAAGAAAATAACGTTGGGTGCTCATGTTCTCATGAGATTAAATTTGTGGAGGAAGACTCTAAATACTATAGTCACAGGACTCTAGTTCCCTTCTATTGAGGTTTCAAATTCAGTGTTTCAGTATCTTGATTAATAATCACCGTGCTATTATAGCTGTGTTTTATTGAATTGAAGGTAAGGAAGAATAGGACCAGAAAGGCCTGCACCTCAAAGCTAAGAGAAGTAGAAAAGGCATACAAACAGGAAGACTGACTAGTCTTTAGCCTGGTAATGAATTCTAAACACTAAGACAATAGTGAAAGTGCATTTCATCCATTCTCTTACTTCACTCCAGGCTTTTTAAAATTTTTTTTATTACTTTTAATAAGAAATTACAATGTGACAGTTTCAAAACACGTTAGTAGCACATTCCCAATAATTGATACAATGCATGTTGTTCTCCTCATTATAGTTACACAGAGCACAGGGTATAAGCATGTTAAATTTTCTAATGGTTATTAGTACATTAGATTTCTTCTCTTTGATCTAGGAGAAAGTAGTTGTATACATAGTCAAATGTTCCATAATAGCAGTGTATTACTGGCAAAACCAGCAATGTTGGAAGCTGTTGATTAAAGCCTTTTACAGCTCAGCATAGTAAACTACCTTTATGTTTTATGCATCATGTTTAAACTTTTCTGCTGGGTGGTCAAGGGCAAGTTAAAGCAATACTTATATAACAAAACATGTAGTTTTTGTATCTCCCAAGATCAGTCAGATCCCCTCAGGATTTACTATGGAACCATGTACAATGATTTGTAGAACTGTTGTCAGTGTCAGCCGTCTGGATATGTAATGGTCATTGCTTGACCAGTTTGCTCTCTGTAAAACCCCGAGAGAATGTTTTCGCTCTAGGTAACTTTCCTTAGGCACACCGTATATCTTCAATCCCTTTCCTTTGTGGTCCCTCAATCTCCTTGAACAGGAAATTTGGTAAAACACTGAGTTATTGGATGTTACAGCACAGGTTCTGTTCTGTTGTGAGTCCTTGACTCTGAAGGCCTAGGGCCAAAATATAGGCTATCCCTGTAGCCCTTTTTCTCTCCAATTTTTGGTCTGCAAACCTATATTTTTAGCCCTCCAGAAGAAAAGCCTAGTGATACCAATACTCTAAAACACAGATACTTGAGCTCAACATCATTGTCTTTCTGAATATCAAACATCTTAGACTTAAATTGGAATTGGTATTTTCCATCAATCAGCAATATTCTAATAAATCTATATACAATGTGATAAAAGCAGTTACATGTTTGTACACAGATATTTAGAAATATAAGCATGTACCAAATCTTAGCCTGTCCATCCCTTGGCATTTTTCCTATTCTCTTACTCTTTCCCCAGGCTTTTTATTGATGACAGAATTGCTATTTTGAAAAAGAAAACATTCCAAGGATCAGTTTACACTAGAAAACATTTATCTTAGTTTCCAGAAGGGTAAGGAAACATATAAGCTCAATAAAATGTGTGACACAAGAAGTTTATATTATGTCAAGCTTAATATTTCCAAATAGTCTACATTGATGAGCTCATTAATATAATTTCCAAATTCCTACTTTATTTGGTGTGTGAGATATAATCATGAAGATTGAAAGTGTCTTTTTTTGGGGACACACAACAGTACAATACCAATGTCAAGTTGATGATCAAGTAGTCCTATCTGAGAAAAAATATGGGTAATGTATGAGCTTATAGCATTTTCTCTTCCAGCAGTCAAAATGTCATTGAGCCCAGGAAATAACAACCTTCACAAGCTCAAAGCAGGAAAACCTTCTCTGGGCAGATGTTAGCAACGATCCTTACTGTCTGTGACTCAGTTTATTTTTTCCTACTTTGACTTGAGAGGAAGTAGCAAGTTACAGAATTCACAGAATAGATAATTCAAGCTTTGCCTTGTCTGAGGTGTTTGAAGAGCAATCACACACTCATAGTATCTGAAAAGTGCTCAAAGCAAAGACAAATTGTGAGCTATCCTTGACAGAGCCTTTAGATCTTGAATCATGCCAGACAACTCTAGAATCTAGTCATCTGTCACCATCCTACCACTTCCCACTAGTCAAAACCATAATTACAATTGTCTGGCTCTGACAAACAAAATAACCTCCTACCTAGTCTCCCTGCTTTTCACTCTTGATTTTATGTAATCTAGTCATTTCCCAGGAGACTGAGCCACTCTTTTGAAACATGAATGAGTCCATTCTGCTTAAATCTCTCCAGAGGTCATGCTAATGTCTACGAGCCTCTGCATGATCAATCCATTCGTGTCTTTCTGCTCTTAGCTTGTGTCAACTTCCTATGCCCAATCGGCCCCAGCTATACTTACTCTTCACAGGAATTGTTTAACTTTGTGCCTTGGTTTGAAGTGTCCCTCATCCACAGACCTGCAATGCTAACTCCTTCCTTTCCTTTACATGTGTACTCCAATGCTACCTCATTGGAGAAGCATTCTCTGATTGCTCTTTTCTAAAATATCACCAGGTTGCTCCCTAGTCCCTCAGTGGTTCAGGATTCTTTATAGCATTATTACTACCCAGTGATTACATAAGCTGTGACAAAAAATACAGTGACTGTTTAAATATTTTTCAAAAATTTATGCCAATGAAAGGCATTCCCATGAACTGTTCCACCAAAATACTCCTCCTCGTATCCAGTACACTTATCCCATCATTCTTATCACTTTCTTATGCAGTCCTGAAAGTCCTCTTTTGCCAGTGGCTTTAGTTGCAGTCATGGCTGACTCATAGACATGTCAATGCAAAACATTTACCTTTCATAGTCATTTCTGACAATGGAAAATATTTAGAAGTTACATGCCAACAAATCTCGAGAATAAGGTACAAGAGGACACATGATCTTTTCATGAACTTGCCTTTGCAGTGGATTGTTCTCAGCTGAAAAATTCACTGTATATATATATATATATATATATATATATATATATATATATATTATCTCATCATATAAAGACATTATAGAGAATTTCTTGAATTGTTTTAAAAAGTGGCAAG
Source organism: Myocastor coypus (assembly GCA_004027025.1). NCBI lineage: Eukaryota > Metazoa > Chordata > Mammalia > Rodentia > Myocastoridae > Myocastor > Myocastor coypus. The sequence continues at coordinate 18,146 of PVJA010031870.1, forward strand.
AATGATGGGATAAAAGCTCACTGTGAGGGGGAATACATAAAGGAAGGTTAATGCAAATATGTCTTTTAATACTTTGTGAAGTTTGATGTTCACCATATTTTTATCACACCTCATATGTGTGTTGCCAACGTCATCTCACAAGAGAAGCTATTTTACTTGTTTTGTTTATTATTGCATCCCCATGACCTAGAACAATAATTGGAACAATGAAGGCATGCCATTAATTACTTTTTCATTGAATATGTGAAATTAATGGTCATTCAGACCTGGAAAGATTTTCTAGTCCATCACTTCCTCCAGGTTATTGATTCAAAAATTGGTATGCACAGAGAAGAAGTGATTTGTCCTTGTTCAACACAGTGAATTATATAGTGAAGCCAAGATGCTTAGCCTCTGTCTTTCAACTGAGTATTACTTTTACCACATTTTTTTTGTTTTTGAAGCCACTCTATGAATTTTATGGTATCTTTCAGTCCCCATTCTAGAATCTAATACTATGAACTGTCTTGCTTGTATCTAACCTAAGTCCTTCATTTTAGGCTAACATTTCCCTCATTTTTAGCTGCTAGCAGAAAGACATTAAAAAATATATAAACTTCTCTCTGATATTATACTTGCATTTTAAGGAGCTGATACTTTCTTGCTCTAATTAAAACTGAAGGCAAAATTTCTGATCTCCACGATGCCCTAAAAGATATTAACCCCATAAATTAATCCTTTTGCTCCATGGTAGGGATCTAAACACACAGGGTGAGAAGGCTATATTAGTGCCTGGCATGACAGCATCTTTGACTCCAGATCACTGCAGTCTGGGTAGGCAAGCATTGAAAATACATTGTCTGAAAACACAATATAGTTATGTCAAAAAAAATCCATTTAGTTTGTAACCAAGAGCCCCTGGTATTGTACTGAAAATATCCATTCATGATAAACAAATATGGTCATTTTTCAGAGCTTTTGATGAGCAACTAGACTCCCCTTGAGATTACAGTGGAAGGACATAGTTGGGAGTGTTCAATGCTTGCTCTTGGTGTCTGTTTTTCTGCCTTCCCCATTGGAAACCTGATTTTTCCAGCACTGAAGTTTCTGATCATTTTAATCAAATAATGCTTTGATTTTTCAATGTGCAAGTTGCCATTATAAACTAGAAAGTGGTACAAGGTGGGTTTTCATATTGTGCTACCAGGGCTAAGCTCTTCTGTGTAATTTCTTATCTGCTCAGAATAGTAAATTTTCTCTGGATCTAGGAGCTTACTAGGGAGAAACTGACATAGATCTTATTTGGGGGAAACTTCAAATGAGCTAGTCTGACATTTACTAAATAAGGTCATTCCTATTACCTTTTCATTTAAAATGGGCCATTCTTATTACTTTTTCATTTAGGCTACCCAGAAGAACATGTGAATTAATAAATTTAACTGAATGATACAACTGGCAGGATCATTCTGTCGCTCATTATCTTCACAATTAGAAAACACTACCTAGCGGCAAATAGAACGGCATAACCTAAGAAGAGTGCTAAAGTAGCGCTGTCAGCCCTCTTTCCTTTTCACTCAAGCTGAAATACTACCTGAAAGAGCCTGAGTCCAGCAACAGATTGAGTGGATGTACATACAGCTCTCTTATGTCTGAGGGAATAAAATACACAATGAGAAAGCATTATAACTATTTTTTTAAATAATTTGAAGTCCCTTATGTTTTTAGTTCTCTAAATTTGTGTTTTTGTTAGTTTGTGTTTGCAGTAAGTGATTCCATTCTTCATGGTGAGGTGGTCCATGGACAGAAGACATCTTAATTCTGTTGTCATCGCCACTGTTGTCTTGTATCCCACGTCCCTTCATCTCCTAGCTCCCTTTCTCTCTGCAAAAGATCCATGTCCCTAGTCTATATAACCTTTTATTTGTGTCCTTATTTATACTTTGGGTTTCCCATTCAAAGAAACCGTGTGATATTTAAGCTGCGTATCTGATTTAGTTCATGAAACACTAGAGTCTCAAATGACTCATATCTATCCTTCTTTATGGCACAGTAGTTGTCATTAAATACATAAAGACCACACCTTTTTAAGCATTCATCTGTTTATGGACCTGTAGCTTGTGTCCAAGATTTATCTATTTTGAGTTATGTTAGATTGGGCTAAGTAGCTTTCTTAGAAAAAGCCAGAAATAATGAAAAATAGGAGTTAGCACTGGGGGAATTCTTCTTGTCAAATGTAAGTAAATCATTAGTGAAATGGTTATACTGCATCTACTGTTTGGCATAGTTGCCAACTCCTCCTCCACTCTCTCTATGACCTGCTTTTTGTCAGCTTAGGAGTTAGAACTTTAACTTTTCTATAACAGGGAAGAAAACCATAGACTTTGCCTCTAATCATGTGGCCAGAGTCTTCCAGAAAGGTCGAAACATCAACTCCACACAGGCCAAAGGCAACCTTTGCCTTTTTAAGTGCCTTCCAGAAGCATGACCTTGTCTTCTAGGACATGAACTTCTAGTGAAGTTACGTGTATTTTGGTCTGGGCTACCATCCTCCAACTTTCTTGAGCGTATGCAGCTGCCGGAAATGTCAAAGAGCTACATGCAGGCTGCCAAATCAAGAAAAAAATCACTACCATTACCATGAACAGTACATTCTCATTGCCAGCTGAATGTCATTGCACTGCACAAAAAGCATTCTTCAAGAATTCTATGCCAGGGAAAACACCCTAAAGATACTGAACAGTGTTTGAAAAAGAAGGAAATGTAGCCACCTAATTTCAAAATGATTATCTCACAACTACAGAGAAATAGAGTGGTTTATCACAGTGAGGCATGTTAGGGCAGAGGCAGAATGGCTACAGGGCAGGGGTATTATCATAAGCATCAAACACCAATTACAAAATCTAAGTATGTCACCCCAAAAGTTTCTTCTAATCCTAATACACATATTTTTCAGTGTGTATCAACTCTGCTACTTGACAGGATAAACAAAATTGCGAGTAGAGTCCTCAAGGTGACTCCATTCACCAACAACTGGGTAGCCGCAGAAAATTATTCAAACTTTCTATAGCGTAACCTCTTACTACTTTAAAGTAGAAGAATAATATGTACTAAAATTATCTTACAGGATGGTGTGAAGAAATGTGCATTGTTTTGAAATTATTCTAAAAGCAATATATAAGCCAACTTATTAAATAGATGCGGTGCCGGGAACATAAATGACTTAGTAGATATGCAAGATTAAAAGCCCTAGGAAAAAAAAAAAAACTATAGGGTATTCAGTACAATTCCATAGACAATGATATCAGTGACGTTTCTTAGCATAAAACCTCAAGTTCCGGGGATAGTTGACTGTGGTTGACTGAATCGTAGCATCATTAGGGTTAAGTGAAATATAATGACACTCTAATCTGTTCTTCAGTCTCTGCAATCAGTTTAAAGTTTATTATCCTCTAGCCTCTGAATGGACTAATATCCTAGTTCCAATTTGATGGAATAAAACTTTTGTCTAAAGTGGAAGAAATCCCAGAGCACTCTGTGCAAATGTCAGTCACCAGGAATTCTGGTATGTATACCCAGAACTTCCAGGGAGCCTCAATTTTATGAATGTGACCTTAGACAAAGCTGAGGCTGTGCCTTTTTTAAAGAAGCACTTGCTGCCCTTTTCTGTCAATGGGCACACAACTCTTGTGTTGGTAGAGCCCTTTAAGTAATGGGTGATCTGTTCCCTTCCACACTTGTAACTTCTTAACCTGTCTTTAAAATTTCTATACTATATTAACAGAAAACAGAATATAAAAATAAGTAGTTCATTTAATTTGTAATTCCAGTCCCTTTAAGCCCTCCTTTTGGTTAGCCCTGGGATACCTGCCTAAAAAATTGCTGCAGAGTTATTGACAGGCTATTATTAAATGTAAAATGCTGTCCCTTTCCAAGTTTTAAATTGGGACACATTTGACTTCAGGAAAATAAGAAAACTGATTCAATAGCAATCAGCACATAGCTCTCCTTTCTCTGTGGAAACAGCAGCCGACATCTCTTTCCTAGAAACATGTAGGGAGAAAGACAACAAGAAACTACCACTAGTCTACCACACTAGCAGAATGGTTAAAAGAACAAAGTACCTCTCTTTCATCATCCTTCAGCAGAGGTAACCTCCCTCCTGCTCCTTTTAACAGCTGTTCCTTTCTTATAAGAACTAATGGCATTGAACTTGAAATAGAACTATTTACAATGAAGCTGCCATTTCACAGAGACAGAGACCGACAGACAGACAGAGATCTTTTGAGTGTCCCCTTTAAGTGTGACAGAGGGAAAAAATAAATTAATCAAAGTAGTACATTGCAAGAATATTTTTACAAAACCTTTTCAAAAACTGTTTGAAAAGAAGTTGTTTGCAACTAAATGATGTTCACATCATAGCCACAGCTTCAATGCAAAAATGATTTAAGTTACTTTCAATCAAAACTTACATGCTCATGAGTGACTTCTGTTTTATTAGTCATTCGGTAATTTACTTGAGCACTGTGTACTGAAAAATTAGTAGTTCAAGATTCATGCTGTCATGGTCACCAGATTTTGAGTTCTGCTTTTTCTGCTAAAGAAAGAAGAAATGTTCTTGAAAGATATGCCCCTGAGATATCTGCTCTAGGTGAACTTCAGGTTCTTATTGCTTAGTGTTCCCCATCCTGTTCAAGTCATGCTGCAGAGGGAGGGGCTCCTGAATGCATGGCCACTTTTGAGAGAAGCTACTCAGAAATCCTGTGTAAGGTGTGATATCCTATCCCCAAATGATTAGAAGTTCTGGACATATATTTGCCATTCCGGTGTTTCTGTTATACATGATACACAACATTCTGGCCTCTAAGTTGGACTCACAATTACATTAGAATTTTGGAATATTGTTTTGAAATATTTAATTTAATTCTAATTAATATTTAATTTTCTGAATATTATTTAAATATACATTTTGTTTTATGATTCATACTGTATCTTTGACTTACAATCTACTTGTATGACATGGTATGATATTTTCTCCTAGTATAGAAACCTTAAAAAGAAAATCATTATATATATATATATATATATATATATACATATGTATATATATACATATATATACATATATATACATATACATATACATACATGTATATATATACATGTATACATATACATATATATATATATATGAAAGTTAGGATAGATGTACAGCTACTTTGTCTTAATTCATTGACAATTGAAGTTTGTACTAATATTTTGTTTTATTTTATTTGTGGGACCGGGATTCTACCTTGAGCTCTCTCCCTGGCCCCAGAGTACTAATAATGTTTAGATCCCCCCAGAAAGAAAGAAATAAAGACAGAAAGAAAGAAAGAAAGAAAGAAAGAAAGAAAGAAAGAAAGAAAGAAAGAATCTTAGATAAGCTGTTCAAGCAGAAATATGCTGTATTAAAAATTGCTCCAGGAACCTCCAGCAGAATAACCAATAAAAATGTTTCCAGTAGCAGATAAAGCAGAAAACATATCAATAGCAAAACCATACACTGATGTACACAGGATGAATCAGATATTGGTCTCAAGAACCTTCAAAAGGTTCAGCATATTGATTATAGCACAATGTAACGCTAAAATTATGTTTGGAATACATGTCACTCTTGTCTTTTTGATATGTACTGCTCCTGGTGTAAACTCAGTTACTGTTATTCTATCAAGAGTAGTACTTGAAAATAAGAGACTGGGCCAAATACCATATTCTTGAAAGGGTACAATTTTGTGTTTCCTTGAATTTCCAAATATCTGTGTCAAAATTGTGTAACTGCTTATATCACATTGTATGGAAAGTTATTAGAATATCAGTGATGACCAGAAAACATCATTTCCAAGCTAAGTCAAAGATATTTGATACTCAGAAAGCCAGTGATGATAAGCTCAAGTACTTATGTTACAGAGTAATAGTATCACAAGGCTTTTCTGCTGGAGGGTTAAGAATGTAAGTTAACAGACCGACAATTGGAGAAAAACAAGGGCTATGAGGTTAGCCAATATTTTGGCCCTAGCCCTTCAAGGTCAATAAAGACCCAGGATATAAGAAAACCTGTGCAGTAATATCCTATAACTCAGAGGTGTCCCAAATTTCCTGGTCAAGGAGATTATGGGACCTCAGAGGAAAGGGATGAATGAACTGTGGTGTGTCTAAGGAAAGTCACCCAGAGAAAAACATTCTCTCAGGCTTTCACAGAAAGCAAAATGGCCAAGCAATGGCCGTGACTCGTCCCGAAGGCTGACACTAACAACAGTTATACAAAGTACTGCCTATGGTCCCAAACTTAATCCTGAGGGGATTTGACCCTGGAAGATACAAAAAAATGAATGTTTTGTTATATAGGTCTTGCTTCAACTTGTCCTTGACCACACTGCAGGAAAAAAACGTGCTTAATTACAA